>JAQFYC010003754.1:0-19596 GCA_034694165.1 Tomocerus mixtus
TTCCTTACACCATTATTATATTTTTAACAATGGTGAACACAACTTTAAAGATGGATTGGGCATAATTTGATGGTTTTCCCGAGTTAAAATACAATCTAGTGAAAAGCTAAAATGCAAACAGTAGTCTCCATAAGCAGTAAAGGGCCGATCGGTTAACTCCCAATAAATCCCAATGAATGGAACCTGCACCCGCCCCTAACGTGTGTGTGAACGTTTGGAGCACCCACAAGTAATTTAATCTCAGCCTCTCAACTAAAGTCAGTTTAATGCAATGTAATGTAATCATTTGATTTATGCACAACTCCTGTCTGGCAAATTGAGTTTATAATAGGTATTGCTAGTTCTGTTGATGTGATAGTGCAACAGCAATATGAGTACATACAGTAACTATTCGAAATCATAGACACACACCTTCGCTCTCTGGTCTAGTGAGATGTAATAGGATGTTCTTCTATCTCTACATGTGTACATCATTCTTCTTGTTATTAGATAGTAGGTAGAACGAATAGTGAGAAGAAAACTCGTATCGGCAATCATTGCAAAAAGAAATTATCTCTTATTGCACTACAGACACTGAATGTGAATTCTGATTTTGAAGCCAACATTTTGCCGACAATCTGCGCACAAGTCATTGATTGTAAATTCTTCGTCTATCCAGTTAATAGTGAAAGAGCTTGATTTCTGCCACTGGACTGCGACTGGGTGGATAGATCGGTGTAACTGACTAAATTGAAGCATTTTTAATATACTGACCAACAAATTACTGTATCTAATAAAGCATTAACTATCTATTCACGTGTGTATAATACTTATAGCTGCATAGTACCTCGGAAGGTATTGTAGTAAGTAATAGTATAGTATTCTAATTAGTATTTTGCATAGTACTTGCTACTTGCTACTTACTACTGGTAGTACATAATAATAAGTGGATGATATTTTTATTAAACTAAAATTGAGCGAGTAGAATTGCATAACATAATAGTGTGTGTATTGTAATATAATAATTGAAGATAATTCTATAGCTGGAATCAACTGGAATTCACCTTGTAGTGAAGTAATGGCCTTTTTCAATAGGAACAATTTGAGTTGAGCAGGCCTTATGCTCATCACCTTGTAATTCTGATGCTGACAATTCCCCTATTCTTCTCCCTCTCTCACTCTCCGTGAATTGGTTCCTTAATTAAACTTGGGCTGCATTTCCTTGCCTTCTTCTCCTTTTCGTTTAATTCTCTCCTTCTCTATTTCGGATAATATTCATGGAAAAATTCAATCGGTAACCCTCGACCTTTTTCATGGCTTACTGATAGGGATGCGTAATTTGTGGGATTCTTAAGGGTTTCCTGCTCTGGTTGGATATATATGTACTTAGACAGTAGCACTATGTGTCTATACTAAGGGCTCGACATCCGAGAGTCAGTGCAATAAAATGCAATGTAATTAAGACGGCAGACTCAAAGGAATTCTTCATTCATGAGCAGAACGGAGCAGAACGCTGAAGAAATGAATGCAGAATCTCTTATATTGCATACTTGATATTCGAAGTGCGTCATTTTTCATTAGGTAGCTCTTTTAACATTTGGAGCAGAGAGAGTTGGTTAAATCTCTCTTGTAGTAAGTAGTGGTATCATCTCCTCCAGCTAGTCTTAGTATGCATGCCTTAGGAATATACCCGAGCAAGCCAAGATATATTGCAACTGAAGACATTATTTATGACTTTATTACTCTTTCTTCTTATTATAAATTCAGTTGCAAATTACAATCTATATTTAAATTTTCAAAAAATTCAACAAACTCCATATTTTCATGCCGTAAAGCTATCATTACTAAATATATAGAATAGATCTTCATTCAATCCCATATAAAGCATTTCTCATAATAAATTAATTCAACACATCATGCAATAAGTAATTACAATGTGTAGTAATGAGGGCAATGCTTATTCTGTAGTTAAATATAGTGATGAACATATGAGAAGAATTAGAATTTACCCATTCAGTCTATACTTTGTACAACCCATAAATTGATATATAATATATATATATAATTGAATAAAAAATTGTTCTACGCATTTAATCTACAAATAGCTAATGTTAATTAATATGTAGTTATATTTTATTATAATTTATTAAAAATTCAGAGGCTATAACTATGAGATATCAAATTCACGGTTTTAAATATTTAAGATTTTTTGTGGTGTAAGAAATTAAGTCAGTTTTTCAAGATTTTGTATTTAGTGGTAGTAGGTACCGATACGGTGAGTATTTTATGTACATACATAAAGATGCATGTACATAGTGTAGTGTACATGTACATGAGTGAGTAGTGAACTGCAAGCTGGCAAGTTTCGTCTTTAGGTTCTCTTCTTCCTCCTCCGGTAACTCTGCTCTCCTCCTCACTTCTCTCCTTGCACTCACCTCATAAATAAATCTTGCGTCCAAAGCAATCCCATTAATCACGGCATTCATACATAAATTAGCCGCGCCGGTCTTCTACCAGCTAACACACTCTAACATACAGCCAAAAGTACTAGTTCCTATAATACTAACGTACATACTACTCTATACATATACTATATGTAAGCATAGTGATATCTGGCTTGTTTTGTTAAAGCCAAACTCAAAGTTAAATTCAAGCCAAGTCATGTAAGTACATTACATGTAATGCAATGCAGCAACTACTCTCGTCCTCGTCCTGTCTACCTACAAGTGAAATGAAGCCAAGCCAAGTAAAAGCCAAAATATCCTATTTACTACTAGCTGCAGATTATATAGAGACACAAAATATAATGCTTATAGCAATTTTCCACATTAGTTACATATGTACGCTTATGTAACGAACATAAGTCAGTATAGGTACACTTTTGTAATACATCCATCCTTTTTCGTCTCTTTAAAGTCTAACATAAGTCTCATTTCTGTTGAACTCTGTATGCAGTGCGGTGAGTTCGTGTATATGTATCGAGTAGTATCTGTAATGCATTTACTTAAATATCTATGAATATAAACGGATTTATAAATTCATTTTATTACAGTACAGTAATGCACATTGTAAGTAACATTGCACATGCACAGCTATGTATGTGTATGTAATACTTTTGTATTTATAGTTTCTGTTACATGTTATTCATTTCTCAACGCTTACATACATACATATACAGATACCCCATTCCTTAATTCAATGCAAAGAGAAGATGAGAATATTTTAGCTTCTTCTGTGCTGTCTGTCCTGTCTCTCCATTCTTACACAGCACGATGGTGTAGTGTGTAGTATTTGTATGTAGCTCCATGCCAAGTGAAGGCAGTAGACAAAAAATGAGCATGTAACTCAAAATCAGAAATTTAATTCACAACACAAAAGAAGAGACTGGTACTTAGTACATATAGAAGTGAGTGGATGAGTGGTTAAGGTGGCTCAGTCAAGTCAGCTCGAATTTCTTCCTTTTTTCATTTTCATTGTAGATTCAGAAATGTAATTCGTATATGGAATTAGATAGATGTGTGTGTTGTATGTACTATGTGTTGTTTGGTAGGTATTAGAATATTTTAGAGTATGGTATGGTGTATGCGGAGTACAGTCGTATGTATGGTGCACTGACAATTCAGTGTACTGTAGACTGTAGGGTTTCTTGGCTGCCTTCCCTTTCCTGAGTTCCTGACTTGACTTAACTTGGCTTTTGCTTGATAGAAGACTACAAAGCAATGCAATAAAGCATTCCTTTGTCTATGACTTGACTTGAGTCGACTCGACTTTAACTTCACTGCGGTGAATTCGTTTTCTATTCAGATACGCTCTGCTCTGCCATGAATACATTTATGTTTGTGTTTAGCCTTTAAGTATAGTCTTTTATTATTTGTGTATCTGTGATGGTAAATATATGGTATGATAGTGGATGGATACGCAGGTACATCTTATGTAAGTACAGATATGTAGGTATCTATTTTACTCTATCTAGCACAATGGTAATTAATCAAAAGTGAGCATGTATAAGATTAATGACTATCTGTGAAAGCCAAAGCTAAGAAACTGATGCTAAAGCAAAACTTGACTTTGAATTAAGACCCGAGCCAAAGTCTCAGTTAAGTAAAGTAATAGGAACTGTACTATTTCTTGGGATCTCAGATCTCACAATCAGCTTTGACTTGAGTTGACTTTAGTTGATTCCCTTTCCTAATACTACATAGCATCTACATTTATGTGGGTACTTTCTATATTTATTCAGGTATTATATAGTATATCTCTTAGACTAATACTTTATAATACGGCAAATGCTGCTTTACTTCATGGCAGAAGCATAAAATACCAAACAAGAAGTTTATTTATGCGTGTATTTATCTCGGACAGGGAAGAAACATGGTGTTCATGAATCACACAGAAACTACTCTCTTCGCTTGCCACCAAGGAAACTCTGTTCTATAGATACTCCTTAAATAAGTATTATTAGTTGTATAGTTTGGCATTTATATGCAGTCTTAATAAATATCTATATGTAGCTAAGCTAACTACTTGTGTTAGAATTTTTAAGAAGCAGCTATATAATAATACGCTACATATATATACTTACTTTTGCTAACAAACTTAAACTTGTCCATTCAATATGAAGAAAATTTAGAGTTAAGTGAATTCCGAGGGCACATGTGTATACATGTAAGGCTGCCTTTATATGCAGTCGCAGGTAATCCGGATAAAAGGCTTTGTATGCCCACTAGTATAAATGTATGTGGATGCATGTGGCTAGAAAAAGAATAATAGAAAGTTTCTTTCCTTTGCTTTGCTTCATGCTGAGTTCCGAATTCGGAGAATCGGATTGAACGTATCAATATAGATAAGTAGTGATTCCATAGCTAGTCGAATGCAGAAGAATAAGATCCTTGCTCACTCAGGTCAAGCGGTAGATAAAGTATCGAGTTTTCTTATATCCATATGTGCCGGCATGCACGTCCCTTCTAGTATTACTAAGCATATGAATATATGTATTAGTTGCTTGGTATACCTAGTATGTGTATATAGTATAGAAGTATGGTATTGGCTAAATACATGGGATACAGATAGAATAAAGAGAATCGAATCTGTTACGAAGGATCTAGAGGAAAAGAAAAGAAGAAGAGAGACGAACGGGAGCGGAAAAGGTTCCGCAGATTGATGGGCAAAGTTTAATCGAAGATGTGAATTCATGGCTTCCTACTTTCACTCGAGTCAATTTTGCCGAACAGAAAAAGAAGTGGGCGAAAAGAAGAAAGACTAGAATTTTTATATATGACCTGAACGGCAAAGGCAACTAACTGATGGCTTATACCATACCACCCGCGCTTGGGCTTGAGGTGTGTAGTAAATGTTCCTATAGTTATAGCTTAAATAGGGATTTCTAAATATTCCACTTATATTAAAGTCCATGTGGACTGTGGATGGAGAAAGTAAGAAGAGAAATCTGCGGATTGAACCCAACGGACGGGACGGGACTCGCATCCCATCGCAGCTCACCTTTTCCTTCTCCTGTCTTAGCAAGATGAATGCGTCAAGTTCAAGCGTGCCTTTCATTTATACTGGGATTCCCTTCGACAGCCTGTCCTGAGTTATAGCTTTTCCTTAACGCTACTTATACATCCACATTTTACAATACACTTGACTTGCACACAACCAACCAGCGCAAAGTAGTATAATCCCTTTTGTCCCTCACACTCGCAACCATAATTACACAATTTCTAATAACTTTTTAATGCAAATGAATCTTATATTGTTTTAATTCATCTTAAACACTCACCTGCATTGAATAAATTACCATTTAACAAAGCAATTAAGACATTGTTCGCTATCTGGGTGTTCTGCAAATTTATTTTCACATACGTCGGTGAGTTGTATGTACCTATATATGAAATTATAGCTCTAGAGTCCATACTAAATAACCTTTGGTGTAAATATTAGATTGACACTGTTAAATTCAGATACAATTGTGCTTTAATCCAAGCTCACATGAAAATTAATATACAATATTAGCGATGATAGTTAAAGTTAACTATTTTGGTTCTTAATAAATAAAAACAGGATACTAACTATATAAAGAAAGTAGATACGATAGCCTACATACTACATACCCTAGGTGAAATAAAGTTGTAGGAGATCTAGTTCATAGTAAAAATACGTACATGTGATAGTTTAAGTATGTGTAGACAAAAAATCTTTGACAGGGAAGAAACCAAAATATGTCGTTTCGACATTTTTAATGAAACTCTGGAGAGTAGGCTGTTTACTTAAGAATAGATAGAACATAGCATGCCATAAATACTACGTCATTTAGTGTGTGGATTTAAATACAGATAGATAAGGTAGTCACCATACCACTATTTCATGATGCAACTTAGGTAATAATATTATGGATTCCCGGTATAAGTAAGAGATATAGATGGAGATGGAGAAGAAGAAGGTGGCTACACGCAATTTAGTAGAGTAGAAGGCACCGGATGATTGAAATAGGATAGGAAGAAGTCTAAATGTACTTTAGATTAATACAGACGAAGGTATCCCACAAGTTGATTACAAAATCGATATGGAATGAAACAAGGATAGATACTGACGAGTGAAATATTGCTCCGTGAAATGAACTATCGATTCCTTCTCGAGAACCCACAGCCTACGAACAACATATTGACGGAAAGTTTAGACTTAATTTACTATGGTTGTACTTCCAGTCGGGATAATGTGTTTTAGATTACTGTTTTCATTTTTCTGAATTATTGGAAAATTGTGCTTTTCTAATGATGTAGCAATAACTTATTTATAGGGATTCCAAAGACCAAAGACCTTCTACATCTATCACACTACACTCCCTTCTATAATATAGAGTACACAGTTCAGCTTGCAATACACTTACAACCTAAGTAAATAGTAAAGAATGTATTATATTATAATAGCCAGTCTACGTAGGCATTTATTATATAAGTACTAAATGACTACATATATATAGTAGATAGGTTATGGTTACTTTTATACCGTAGATGGAATGAGGAACAAAGTTCTTTCAAGTTTATTTTTCCATTTTCAGTTAAAGAGAACCTCCCAATCTTGAAAGTGTCACGTTAAGGTTGAAATGGAGTTAGGGAATTGGGGATACTCTTCCAAGTGCTTCCCTTGTCTCTCTTGCAAAGGGACTCACTCTAAAATTGTTTCATAGATTGACATTGGGATTTCTTTTTTACTTTAAATTGTTACTTTACTTTTTTGTCCCATACCTATACAGTAATACAATTCTCGTTTACTTATATAGTTTGGAAATCCACAGATATACAATTACACTCATTCTTTTAGTTTTCTTTTGTATAATAGTTTCAGTATTACAATAAGAAGAGTAGGTATTGTATTTGTAGTGGTGCTGTGGGTATAAATGGTAATTGTGAGTGCATTTATTTGTCGTCCTCTGCCATCATGCATAATACATAAGTAAGTGTTTGCAATATTATTACAAAAAATGAAATATGCATTTGGTCCAAATAGTTTTTGCATATATACATAAGTATCTAAAGTAAATTCTATTTGTAATGATAAGCATTGAGTTCCCTATTTAAATATTATTTATTTGCGTTGCGTTCAGTTTGTGATACAGAGCAGTGTTCACTGGATAGTGCCGGTAGCACAGGATTCTCAATCAAAGTAGAGAGTAGAATAATTTATAGTAGCAAAAATACATTCGAATGTTTGTCCAAATGTTTTTTACTCAACTTGGACAAGATTCAACATTTAGAGTAAAGTCAACTGAAAACAAGACATCGTAGCCAAGGAAAGATAGCGGAGATGTTCATACATACAGGCATACATACATTGCAACGTGCAGCCAGTATTTTTTTCATTTCACATCCTACATTTACGTAATGAAAGTTTGTGTTCTGTGTCTGTAGTATCCAATTCACTATCCACGTTCTCAAAGAGACACTACATATTTTCTTTACTCTCTTTTAAACTCCTAACTATGTAGATTCAGAATGTAGTATACCATAGGTATGTTTTTTCTAGTATAAATACGAGTCAACTGCATTATTCTTCTTCTACATCACGGAACGATAAGCTACACACATACAAACAAACTAGCAAAGCTAAAGTATTCGGCAAACAGGGAAGGCAAAGAAAACGTGGTTTGGTATTTTCTTCTCTCGCAGCCCATCTATCTCATATCTATCTCTCACTTGAAATATATTATTCGTTCCGTCTTCCATTCCCTTACAAACACAGCTACGTACATACTTACATACACACAAAATTCCATATCACTATAGGTATATAGATTCCTATAGTATTTACCAACTTTTATATATATATTCCTTAAAATGATAGGTATATGTATTAGTATTAGTGAATAGAGAGTTATACGGGTATCTGTATCACAGTCGACAACACAAACCTACATTTGGTATCACATCACCCAACAGCCAAACTAGCACATACTTAATATAAAAGATATATTGGCTCAGAGTCCTTTCATTTCTGGGTCCAAGTCAACTCTGAGTGTTTTCAGTTCAGTTGCCTGAATTTCTAAAGGTACCTATCTGCATTACAAAACGTACATAACACACTATATCTACAGTTTATATATCATATAAGTTTTAACTTGTATAGATATATTATAGTCTAACCGCACATTGTTAAGGTTGCCCAGACAAAATTTAAGTAGGGAAACCTTTTGACTGCTCAGCCAAAGTAAACTGGATTCTGTTTGTATGTTATGTAAGCTAAGCTCTGTGCTGCAGTAGGACGAAGTAGGTAGTAGGTAGAGCAGAGCAGACAAAGTAGAGTTCACATATATTCATATACTCCTATATCATTCTACAGTATATGTATGTAATATAACTTACCCGTCGGTTGGCTTCGGTGCGATATATCCCCAGTTTGAAAATACAAAGGGAAGAAAAAGAAAGGGAAAGACATTCGTCATAATGCCACCGCCATTGCTCTCAGGATCCTCCTCTCTGGCTCCTGTTTTCCTCCGTTCTATCTATGTATCTATGTGGAAGTATGAAGTAGGAACCTATACTGTGATATTATACATACACAAGACTTCCACTACTTCCAGCTTCATTCCTCACTCAAATCCTGTGTTAACTATATTCCCTTCCACTCTATCCAAGAGGAGTGCAGTGTAATGCAATATATATACACTTACATAATACTATTTATGTTGTGTATACATAAAATGTTTCTTATTATATACACTTTCCTTGCTAAGGGTACACAACGTTCGTATTTTGAATATTGGTATAAGTAGCAAAATATCTTATTGGACTCCAGCTTCACTATATATTCTCAGTAGAAGAATGTAGAAGGGCATTAGACTTTCTCCTTGCGGCTTTAACGAAATTTTGTTTGCACTCAACTGATTTATACACAAAACTGTAATACTGAGTTATGAATTTTACTTTTATGGTGCATACAATGTAGACTAACTAATGAGCTATACCTATGAAGGTTGATTATTTTACTGCAAACTGTTTAAAATGTATTATTTAGTTCTTAAAATTTTCCTTGTTATGTATTAGCCAACTAGGTAACACTTGTAAGCTTAGAATGCAAACGTAGGCATTATCAATTTACTGTATTTCGTGAGGGAGCTGTTATACTTAGTTTACGGAGCATACATAAGCACTGTGTAGTATATAGAAATTATATACTTAACTATCTACACCAGTAAGTATTATTGAAACGAAATGCATACTTATCACTAGATAGAGTTAATAAGTGGTACCTATACATAGTAGTATCGTGCAGTTGAGTATATGTACATTTGGAGTAGAACAGTAAAGCTAAATGAGCACAATGTCAATGGTAACGATTCTAAAGAGCCATTAACCAGGAAAATATAACTACAAATCGGAGCAACACGTGCCATAAAATTTCCTTAACCCTAACCTATCTAACACAGTGTAGAGAAGGAGAGCAAGTAAGTAAGTGCTAGGTAAAGAAAGGAAATGACAGCATTGAAAATCAGATCCTAACACTCATTCCCTTCCCCATTACAATTACAATTGCCTTGCCATTACCCTTTCTCCACATTTTATTAGCACTTGTTTGCATTTTATTTGTGAGAGCGGGGGCCGTAAGTGTCTACAGTCCTATCGTAACTAACCACCTACGAAGCGCTTTTCGCTCTTTCTGTGTTCTTACTCCATTCGTTTGTGTTGCAATGCAATATCCAATGCATAAGATATATACCTACGCAACATTACATACATTACATCAATCGTATACAAATGTACCTATGTATGTATGTTTGTAGTTTTGTTTAGTGTAATAAACGCAATACGCAATCAGTGTCGGCTGTCTGACACACTAGTAGTGCTAAGGTACTACATATACATGTCCTATTTACTATCACCTACTTCTGTATATTGTACAAACACTTTATTCCTTTTTGACGCAGTTCTTACTACTCAGACTTGTACAACAGTACACATACCTTCACTACATTAGAGATCATCAGCGTCAGTAGAAAAACATCAGTCTTTTCTTCGGGACGAGACTAACGGAAGAGTATGAATGTAATTGAGCGATAGCGATTCTATTATATTGTAGTACATGTGTTAAATGTGTATGTGTTTTTGTAAAATGTTGTATACAATTTACTATATGTATGCATGTGATGTGGAATTACAGAGATATCTGTACTACATATATTTAGTATCCTTATGCACTACTACTACTTTAGTGTATTGTGAAATACCTTTAGGTTGGCTTATTGTTAGTATTAGTATTAGTGTAAGGAAGAAAGGTTGTTGTAGTGCGGTGTGGCGTGAGTGAGACAAGTTTCGGGTTAAAAGCATCGCCTAATGGCATTTAATGGTCGTTTTAGGTTCATGATGACGATTTTTATTGCTGTTACTTGCAATATCTTACACCAGTTTGTGTTTGTACAATACCTTCTCTTCTCACTACACTGGTTTGGATTGGTGTGTGTATGTGTGTGTGTGGTTTGCTCTTGGTCTTATGCTTGCTCTTTAACATCCTCTGTTTTTGCCTCTAGCTCTGGTCTGCTCCTTTTCCTACATCCTACGATACCAGAAGCAGAGTCGAGCCGTGACAACTACTTTTCAACTCAACTCAACAAGGCAATACTAATACACAGACTACTACAATGTAATTCAATGCAAGCAAGCAATGCAATGCAATAATCCTGTGCATGTGCCCTATATCTATGGATATTCAACTGTTTCTCTGTTCAATATGTAGTTAGTTAGTTAATGTAGGTACCTAACACTTACATTCACATTTCTCAATGAAGATTACCAACACTACAGAACAGAGTAATAGTAGAAGGACGGAGGAGGCAAGCAAAGCAAACCTTTATAGCTTGCTGGCTCACTTTGGTTTAAATAGTTGTAATAAAGTAAGTAATGGTACTTGTGTTATGTTGTGGCTTGGATTCAATTGAATTAGATTGCATATCTCATTACGAAGTCCTTATTGTTTGGTTGGATATAGGCACCTATACTATATTGTAGAGATTATTATACTTATGTTACCCATTCCCATTACTATTCTCTATTACTACTATTTTCAATTGGTTACTACTTACTACAACATTACATACCCATTATGCATTATTTTATTGCATAGCACTCACTATAGAGCATTAGTGGAGTGATGGTGTGGTGTAAATTAATAGAAGTACTGGTAGGATATCTCCAAACAAGGTGGATTGGTTTCCTCTTGTCATTAAGATAAGCTAAATGTTAATTTGTCTAGCATGCCACCACTTTGTTTTCTTCTATCGTTCTAATTGACGTGAATGATTAATCTTTGGCTAGATTGCATTATGCGATCTTTTTCTACTATTTAATCCTTTACTTGTGTGTAGAATGTTCAAAACAAGATGTATTGTAGAGCTATGGCTACTAATTACATTTATACGAGAACTCCTGCATTCATGGGAATAGGGAAACCCAAGAGGATGTAATCTTTCTGCTTTGTAATCTAAGGAGTAGAAAAAATTAATTGGGACACAGGGCTGGTTTAACAATTTTGGAAGAAAATAATTTAAGAGAATTATAGATTAGTTTAGTTAATTGTAGTTAGAAACTTATTACAAGCAATTCATACTATTCATATAGTAATTAATTTAGCAAAGACTTTATAATCGTAAACTGTAACATGCATTGACAACACCCGTTGGTAAATAATTTGACGGGACATAATTTACAATTAAAAATCAACAGATAGGATATAAAATTAAATTAAAACATCAATTTTATTGTATCACCGAAATAATGGCTTACTTATTGGCATACATTATTCTGTGCTAATGATCATTAATTCCATTTATCTTTGTATTATCAAACAGAGAACTAATTAATTGTTTTTCTTGCTAGTTACTATTGTTAAATGCAAGTAACTAGTAAATTATTTTTTCAGTACATTACCGAATTTTATTTAAGATCAATATGTATTAAGTACTAATTAGGTAGCGGTGGCTCTGCAATTTTTGTTATACGAAAATTGTTATACAGTAATTTAACACTAGTGATTGAATTGCAGTACATGTATAAGTATTTATATGTAGTAACTACAGCAGCAGTGAGAAAGGGTTTCAAGGTATAAATTTAAGGTTAAATTACATTAGAGAAGAAGAGAAATAGGACGGTAGTTGAACTGAGATCGTAGCTCACCCGAGTACACGCTCTGTGTAGTCACGTCAAGTTGGAGTCACAGTAGGCAAGAAAGAAATCGATCCGACGGCAGCCATAAATTGTCGGAGCGGATTGGGCCCGTGAATAAAGCTTGAGCCAATGACGCTTCCTCCAACTTTGACATCCACCATACCTAAAAGTACTCCTTACTCCGTTTCTTTATGTCACATCTTATAAGACGATTTGCGTAAATGTAAGATAGTGTCTACCGGTATATCTGTACAAGAAGCATCCTTCACGCAATTATATAAGTATATAGCTAAATTATATAGTAAGATTTCAAGTACACGATGTCCTACCAAAATGAGTACACATGTGATTACTCGTTTATTCGGGAGCATGGTATCGGTCTCTCATTATTATTAGAAATGCATTAAAACAGAATCAGTAAAAGTTGAATGCAGATGTAGATAGATATGGAAATGAATTTACCAGCCAAATTAGCTAACCATGAAAAATTAAAACACGATAGTTGCAACAGGGAATTTCATAGAAAATTTTAATCCTAATAGAAGCAGGAAAATCAGCAATGATATCGACAGGCATTTTGTTATAAGGATTAAACAATCGTTAAGCAACAATTCAGTAGAGCCTATAGATGCGTGTATTACATTTTGGTTACTTGGCAAAACTTATTACAATACGCTGCCCTGTACTACCTAATGGATTATGCATACATAGCTGGGTGAAATAAGGTAAAGCTTTATTAAATAGTATCAAACTTGCGTACAGTGTATCTAAGCCTTCTTGTGAATTGAATCGTAGTTAGATATATAGCAAATGTATAGGTTGATAGTATTTCCGAATTTCTAAATCTGTACTCTATTCTAACTAAATACCTAAAACTAAATATGTACGGGATACACTATACTGGATACGGGTATATATTTAGCTAGGAAGGAGTACATTATATAGGTCGTTAGCAGGAAGCAAAAAGAAAGTATGTGGATAGTGTATACTGAGCCGCATACGAAGGGGAACTTTGTTTCCAATGAATTGCTGTCCTAAATCCTTTCGTCTTGAACATTCTTCATCTTCACCGTAACTTTAAATCCTTCTAGAGATGTGTGGGAAGCATTCTAAATAAGTTTTCGGCACACTCCTTAATGATATTACCTATTTCAAAATATATTTATCGGCTAAAATATTTTGGAACTCTGCGTGCGTGCGTATGACCTTACGTTTTAGTATTGTCTACTTTACTCTGCCCTTAAATTGTTAAATGTGCCAATATTACTTATGTGAGGGCTCAAATACATTTGTAACCCATAATGTAACTATACCATCAAGCTATAGTTGGTCGATTCAAAATTTTCATATGGGGAAGGGGAATAATTTTTTCAAAATATAGTAGAACTGAATTAAGTAATACAATAGACTAAGATATTTATAATTTTGTCAAGGAAATTAATAGCAGATGTAGGTGCACGTAAGTATAGGTTCGTATTACTGTATTACTTATAACTGGAAATAGAATAGGTGGTAAACCATTTACAATATGTTTTAGGTTTCATATAGGTGAGTTAAGCAGATATTACGTCTGTAGGTACACGAAGAAACCCAATATATTAGGTAGCAGTAAGTACTAAGCATGCTGAGCTTCATTTCCAACTTTGCTCTCAATCATCTCTTTACTCCTCGCTCCCCATCAAATAAATTATATTAGCCACATGCTTCTTGCTCAGATCATAAAATAGCGGAAATATCCTATGGATTCTTATGACCTCACACCTTAGTACTGCACAAGTCGCACATCTTTGCAAACTATGAGTTAAGGCTTTCTGTCTCTATGAGGTGGAGAGAATAAAATGAAACCGTGCCAAACCAGGTGTGCCCTTTCCCACAACAAAACTAATAATTTCACTAAATGTGAAGCTAGGAAATCCACTATTGTAGTATAAATAGCATGTAAGATGAAAGTAATTCTACCCAGTTCATAATACATGGCAACGTGAGACTATCTCTCTAAAATTAATATAAAGGATAGACGTGTTTATTGGTCTTCGAACAAAGCTTCCAGCCAGTTCAGCCCAACCAGTATTCATTCTACTCTGCCGACGTTTTATCGATTAGTTTTCCAAATGATTTTATAACTACAATTTTAGCCTGTTGTTTGAAAATTAAATTTATGAAAGCCATCACCATTTTAATTGACGAGTTTAAAATTATCAGTGGGAAATTATTATGCTACTTGGTCTATTATAATAAATTAATGCCTGGGGCTAGTAACTAAAATATAGCAATGCACAAAGTAACCTCATTACACAGTATGGTATTGATATCCTAAAAAAGCTCATGAAGTGAAGTATATTGCCCAATAAATGCTTCTAATATTATGTATGTATACGTTGATCCAACAGAATGAATAGTGAAAACCATAAAACTATATTGTGTGGGTGTAAAACAAAAACAGATCATTATAATATTTATTGTCTTTTATTTTCAGGCTGACCTTCGAAGATATGACTGACTGGATAAAGATCAAGAAACCCGAATCGGTGGCTTGGCTACTTACCCCCTAAATAACACATCTTAAAGATCAATGACCGAATGCAAAATTTTTTCTGTTGTTTACCATCGATATAATAAAATACATGTTCTTAGGGTCCAGAGTGTTGAAAATAGGGACACATATTATGTTTTACTCCAAATATAATTGTATATAGGATGTTAAAACACTGATCTTACTGGACTAGCCCAGTATTTAAGACCAGTAATACCAACACCAACATAATTGATCATTTCTACACATTATTTGATTTATAGTACGTCCAATAATATCAAGATGTAGCAATGTTTGTTATTGACTGTTATTTAGTACTTGTGTGCGTTTGCATCTAAATAAATTACTACAAAGATCCCAAATGTTCAAGGGTATATACAAACTGGTTATGAATTTACATCTGTTAAGACATACTGACTTGTCATGTTGGTGAGATAATGTGAAATAAATTGTTTTTTGTTTAATAATATAAAATTGTATTCATACCAAATCTTATTACAAATTCAAGTGCAGACTTATTTTTAAGGATGACAGTAAAATGTAAAGGCGTATATTGCATATGGTTACAAGGAATATAATTTGTAGTACATAGTACTTATTAATTTAACACAGTTACTACACCACTAAGGATTAGGTACGGCGGCAATTCTTAGTTATGTTATGTAAGTGTTTATCTACTGGTTAACTAGCTGTTGATTCTTGTTGTAGTTGATAACTACCTACGTAACCTAGCATGCCTATGTAAGCACTCACTTCAGTACATAACATGTAGTGAATAGAAGAGAAACTGAAACTCAGCAAAAAGTAAGAGTGTAATAAAGCTAAAGTAAAAGTGCAATAAACAAATCTTTCCAAGTTGTAAAACTAACATAGGGACCAAATAGGTATGTAGTAAAGCGGAGTTGAGTCGAGTGGAGTGCAGCAGGTCAGCTTTTCATTCCAGTCCAAGTCCATAGTAAATAGAAGGGCGAGAGAGAAGGGCCACCATCATGTTTCATTGCACCTCATCAACTCTGCTCCACTCACTCACTTTGTTGAAAAGGACTTTTTGTTAAATGCAGAGCTGACTTGACTCATTTTTGTAAGAAAGTGCAACTGATGCACTATGTACATAGGTAAGTATTATTATTATGTATTTATGTAACAACTACTCCAGATATGTACCTACAAGTTTAAGATAGACGTAATAAAACTCATCCCACTTTCATCGAAGATAAACAATAAAATAAAATGAAAATAAAAGTAGCCAAGCCTACCTTTTTTACCTCATTGTTGTACAAATACTATTCAAAGGACATTTATTGTTTCCTTTCCTCTTTGTGAGTGCAATGGCTTTTCATTTACAACGTGCTTTTTACAGGGAGCAATAATAGAAGATAAAGGTTCGTAAAAATACAAATCTAAGGAAGTCACTGCAATCACTACCTATCTCTAAAATTAGAGCACTCTTAGTTTTTTAAGGGTCGAAGACTTGTCTTTTATTTCTGACTTCGCTGGCTACTTCCTTAATAGTTTTATTACTCGTATTTATGGCTGGGATACCCTTGTCTTCCTTCCTTTACAAGCTTATTCAACAATTGACGCTCTACAGCTTGCTGTTTCTGTTGGAGGTGTATTTTTATTATATTTCCTTAACTTACATTGAGATTCTTCATTTTTTACTGTCTTGACAGAATCTGGATGCATGTCAGTCTTCCAATTGATAGCTTTCAGTTGAGTAGATGGATCCATACAGAACAGATCCATACATCTACCCGAATTTATTTAAAATTTCATTTGCATCCAATACAAAATTGTGACACACGAAAATTAGCAATCACCTGCACAAAAATCATATTTTATGCATAATAGTAAGTGCAATCATTTCTGCAGTAGTGATATTCTTACAAATGAAATGTGCATACACATAATATTGTGTTTGAGCGTTCATCAATAAGTTCATCGAGAAGTTGTTTGTCTCGAATAATAAGTGAGTGCTTACAGTAGCTGTGCTATTACCGTGTAGTTTACATTATATGTAGTTTTATTTGTGTATTGCATTTTGCTTAAATACATTATCTGGGATTCTGTCAGGATATTTGGATTTCTCTTTAAGGTAATCAATTGAATACTTTATAAACAATATATATAGAAATGTAAATCTGATTTACCTTCACTACTATTAAATATACTTGTGGTTACACAGTAGTATTCTATGCTTAGGGACAAATAGTTGTTGTTACTATGTAACATCAAGTTCAACCTGATACCATTTGCTTTCGATTTATTCTCAAAATCCTAAATTAAGTAAAATTAGTTTTTTGTAGTTTGAACAGTGAAACTGAATTATATTTCGGCTTAATTGGTAACATCAGTACGTGCATTGCCATAGTCAGTGCTGTTTGATCTGCAATGAGGAAAAGGAAAATAATATAAGGAAAAGGATTAGATGCTCACAAATTACAAATGGAATGTATTCTTTTGTACTAGGGAGAAACTAATGAGATAAAATATAAATAAAAAACAATTAATTAGATCAATGTGCAACATCTAGCATGTTGTTCTAATAAAATGCAATAAATTATAAGAGTTATACATAGTAGCTTAGCTAGTGACACATTATTCGAGTACCTATTTATAGTATAGGTAAGTAAGTATAGTAAATAGTAGCTACTTTGCAGCTGAACAATATTGAGTTAGTCAGTAAAGTTGGTTTATGTATATAAAATTGTGAAAGTGGAGAGGGAGGAAAGTTGTGGGTGAATACAGTGAAGAGTAATGTAATTGTAGTTGCCCAAGAGGCTATCCATGTGATCAGGAGAAAGAATGAAGGGAAAGCGTTGTAGAGGAAGCAAGGCAATAATTCTAGCTGGCATATCAATTAAAAGTAGAGGAAGAAATGGAAGAGTGGTAGAGCATGAGGAAAATAAAGTGAAGTCAAGGAAGAGAGAGAAAGAGAGTCGACTACTTCGGAGAACAGGATTCACTACAGCAGGACATAATAGATCTTGTGCATCCGAATCTTGAGTAGTGGAGTAAGGCGAGTTGAGTATTCAGACTTAAACTTCAGCTCTGTTGGCGTTGGCTTTGGCTTGAGACAAGGAAACCAGTTTACTTAGTTAGTTCCTAGTATTTTCAATGTAAATACGTATATATACGATATAATATTGTACTCACGTTATAGAAAAGAGAGAATTCACACATAGTCTACTACTGCATTTACAGATACATCTAAAGCATTATTTTTAGTTAGGCAGATTCAAGTAGAGAAACAAAGGAGAGAAAGAGTAGTGTATTAGTATACAATAGAAACTGGAATAGAGATACATAGTAACCCTGTTTAGTGAAGAAAGAGCACAAACTAAGGAAAGCATTTCCAAATAGAACTCTATTGTAGTAGTCGTAGTGTAGTGATGTGCTAGATACGTAAAACAGTCTCACAATTGTCTCGCATGGCTCAATACGTTGAGCGTTTGCCGTATGTTTCAGTTTCGCCATCCAAGTCATCCCGAACCAAAGTAAAGCAAAGCAAAGCAAGTCTCTTTCTCTCTATGCTGTTATGTTGGTAACACAGAGTTCTGTTGTGAGTGTAAGTATATAGTTTAGGATTGGTGTAGAGAGAAAATGGAGAAAAAATAAAATTCGGAAAACACGTTTTGTTGGTCACGGAGTAATGCTTTTACGAGCGTCTAGGGTGAAATAAAGAAAATGAAGGCGTTTTCTTTTCTTATGCTCACACTTGTGGAAGTGGAAGCACTTTTCTAATCTAGACGCTCAAAAGGAACAGAGGAAAGGCTAGGCAAGTTAACTCAAGAAAACTGTTTCGAGAAAGAACAAGATCAGCAAGGAAAGACAAGACAAGTCGAGGGACTACTGCTGTCCTACAGAACATGCATTCATACCTACGTATACAGTCACAATACGCTCAGTTCACAAGAAAGAAAATTTTAAGGCACTCACTAGTGTCTCACTTAGATTCTTCTATTTACTAGAGAAAGTAAGCAAAGCATCTAGTTCATGTTCATATGTAGCTTTAGGTATGTGTATATGACACAATGATACAATAGACACCTACCTACAGATAGTAATATACTTATCCATGTAGATGGAATGGTTATTTTCAGGTTGAGAGTCAAGGCACTATGCTTGTGCTGAATACAAAGGGAATCGCCTTACGATTGCTTCAAGATGAATTTTCTTAGAGAATTATAAATGGCTGTAGCACAGTCAAGCAAAACATGGCAATAAAAGCTTGATTTTTCACATTTGAATTTGGCATTAGTTTTCTTAAGTGCAATGCAAGCTAGGAATGCAAATACAATACTTTAGTGCACAGTTAGCCTCCTATTTGTACACAATTTACTTGGATTTACTGCTGACGCAGATTGTAACGAGAAACTTCATTATTTTTTCATTATTTGCATTTCTGTTGCCCTATACACATTTACGTCT
>JAQFYC010003755.1:0-19594 GCA_034694165.1 Tomocerus mixtus
CCTACAAATACATGCCCTAACCCCGACCAACAGCTATGTTAGTGGCGCCAAATCTATATTTGGCGCGACTAAAGTAGTTGTTGGTCGGGAATAGGGCATGTATTTGTAGGACTCAGGAATACCTGTTAAGGTGAACGGACAGTAAAGAATATTGAGATTTGATAAGCCATAAAAATAAAGTATTAGTGAACATTACTTACGGCGAAATATGTCATCATACACAAATACGTTGGTCACCATGTTTGCGAAATCTTTAATGTGGATTGCCGCAATGATGAGCACGACAAGAGGAAAAACAGCAACCAATTGCGCCAAAATGAATATGAAGACATCGATAGTATGGAGAAAGGGCTCTTTTATGAAGTTCTGAGCTAGCAAAGTTGTAAATAAATAACAGTTGGCAACGAACAAAAATAGTATTATCATAGCAGTTCTGAACTTTTTTGTCTTATTCTTTGTTGGAGTAAGATTTCTAGTTTTATTATTGTATTCCCAATATCCGATTTCAAACAAATCTAATGTAAAGAAACAAAAACGAACGCAATCTCGCATAGCCTTAGTGGTCATTATGAATAAATGGCTAAAATATTGAAAGGACGAAAATGATACAGAAAACTCAAATGTATTTAGTTGAGCACTTTATTTTACTGAAATTTTAACAGTTTTTAGTGTAATACCAATTTAAAAGAAATTATTCCTGTTTTTAAAATCAAATACTTTTTACTTTGAACAGTTCTAGGCTCTTCGTAGTTGCTGAATTCCAACTGATTGCAAAAATATCAAATGAAGTGTAGTTTACGTACACGTTTACCAAAATTGTTTTAAAATGTAGTACAGTAAATAACGTTCTGAAGCTATTATGATTATATAAATGCGTTAGAATAGCTCCGAATAGGAATGTACCCATTTAATATTTAAGTAAGTTTTCGCGAATATCGATGCTAATCTTAACATATAATCCGATTGACAATTACGTATAAACGCACAGTATTGTAACTTACTTAAATGTATTGTTTACTAATTATGTTTTGTTAAGGTTCGGCAGTACCACTAGCAAATACATGTGTTTTCCTACTCCACCACTTCATGGAGAACTCAATTAAAATTCAATCAATCCAGATGAATGAGCCACTTAAATTAAGCTTAGTTATCAGGGAAGGAGACATGATTTTGGTTTTTTGTCAATTTCGAACTACAAGATGTCGAAATGTCTGTTTTAGAAAAAAAATGAGAAAAATTTTTGCGTGAAAAATTGGAATTTTTTTCTGACTCAATTAAAAGTTGATTCAAAAATCAGAGAATCCTGTGTCCGAGCAGGACCTTGAAGGCATCTCCAGAAAAAGTTCGACTTATTTGTGTTGACCCATTATTGAGTTAGGCATGAAGTTCTGAAATGGCAAAATTATAAATTTTGTGTAGGAGTTAGTTAGCCTCTCACGAATTTGCTCGTGGTACTACCAGCCCTTAATACTAATAAAAATAAAATGTAGTGGAGACATAAGTAAATTACCATTTAAATGTTTATGTGTAATATATATTATACAATTTTCGATGACAACGGCTTACTTACAGATTAGGTGAATATTTGTTGTTATGTATCTCACTGGCGTGCGCAAGGGGGGTGTTTTGGGTGTTAAACACCCCCTGAAGGGCACAAATTGTCTCGTTTTTGACCCGTCTTTGCGCTCCCAAATAATAAAAGTTGAGGTACTGTCAGGAATACTTTCAGAAAACACCCCCCGACACCCCCCGGACCGAAATCCTGCGTACGCCACTGAATGATTCTTTATGTAAGCATCGAAGTTGGGAAAACACATTAATTATATTAAAGTTACAACAAGCAATTGTTCCTGTATACCTATGGGCCTGGATCGTGCTTACATGGGAATATATTTCGTAAGTATTACTAAAGCTAAATTGGATTTTCCCCCATAACCTATACGAATTTGAACTACTGAAACTTGTATATACTATTAAAACAAACATTTGTCTGCCTTATTTTATAGACTACAATTATATAAAATTTAATGAAACAAATACTATGTCAACAAGAAGCAATCATCATGTAAAAAGAGAATTGAATAGTAGATTGACATCGTATGATATTAGAAGTTTCTCTGAACAATCCTTAATGTACTGGTATAATATACCATTAGTGATTAGGAATTCCAATTATATATATGTATTTAAACGAGACCTGAAAGAATATCTTCTTAAGCAACAAGCGAAAGAATACATGCCCTGGTATATATATCTGAAAGTGAATAATTGTAAAATATTTATTCTAGCGTATACCTAATAAGATGTATAATTAATAATTTTCAAGGACTAAGATAATTGAATTTAACTAAAATTACGGAGTTATACTTGCATAACCTAAAATGTATTAATGTTTTCTAGCAATGTAAGTACCCCACAGACGTGTGGAATTTGTTTAGTATATATAAATAAAATAAAAAATAAATAGAAGTTGTATTACAACAAGTCTTAGAACTAGACTACCTCGAAACACAGTTAACTTCTTGCTCAATATGATACGATAGATAATACGATTATCTATTTGTACTTATACAATACGATAAATAACTCAAGCATTTTAATGTAAGTGGTTACGCTTACACTATAGGAATTTATTGTAACTTATCTTATATGATTTAGTTTATCTCTCATTGCATGTGTTATTCTTCAATGCTCAAATATTCCATCAATATCTTTTAAAAATGTTTTCCATTTCGGTTTTTAATTCAACAATTCCTCAAAACATAAAACTTTGACAAAACATATAATACACTAACAATGAACGAAACATTGTAATTGGCACCCGGTTCACTATGCTCCAACCTTCACCCCCTAGCGATTTTTATCTAACCCAACCTAATCTAGCACAATCGAGCCATATGGTGAACCGGGTGAGCAGGTTGAACAGGGTGCAATTTAATAAGTCCCACAATGAACCCTGGAACAATGGATATTATATTTTTATTTTTTATTCTAAATATTACATTATTAACATTGTTCATATAATATCATTTACCGTTATAAAAATAATACTAAATATAATAATAAATATAATAATACATAATGTGTCATATCATAATGCGATTTTCATTAGGATTTACAGGCCAATCGAAAGAAGCATGGTTATCGTATAATTAAGCATTTGATAAAGAAACGTCATGAGTGTCCCTTTAGTGATGTAGAAGAATTGACCCACTTGAATTCTCAGTGGACGAAGTGCTGCAATCTCCTTGGCAGATATCCTGCTATTTGCAACTGGCTTCCAAGTTTGTGAAAAATTACCTGCTAAAGTACTGAGTTGACCACACATCGTAAAAACTACAATCTCCAACACAATCAGAATTCCAGCAATATAAAGTATAAAATAACTGAGAGGCATTCCAAGGATATGAAACATCTTAATGGCTACAAAATTTGCCAAAAGATTTCCTCCGCTTGAAGCCCCAACATAGATGGGTGCCATATATTTTGCAACTCTAGTAAAATTTTGATTTATAAGAAATAAGCAGTTGTAGAATTTTTCTACTACCATAAATGTTTTTCTGATTTCTGTTTTACATAATTTCTTCCCTGGGAGAAGCGAAATGTTCCTAAGCCAGTGATATGTTGTGTAAATGTACAAAATCATTATCATGTTGCATACGGCTATTGCACCTACAAAATTAATTATGGTATAACAGTGAATGAGAAAGAGTAACCCTACGCTGCAAAAATAAATATATGGAGGGATATACATATCATATCGCTTTATAAACCAAGATACAACGTGGAAATCTGTTACAATCAAAGCAAAGGATAGAATAGGGATAGACCCGAAAAATATTGGAAAAAATGATTTCATTAAACAGTCACACAATTTTATTGTTGTCGAATTTTCAATTTCGGCAATTGCTTCTGGAAATTCTCCTATAAAATTCAAAATAATTCATTTCTAAAATGTGTCACACGCAAAATAGGTAAAAATATTAAACCTTGTTATAACCAGTGGTAATTTTTAGATCAATTTGTAAACTTACGCTTAAATGTGGTATCCTGTATAAATATTTGGGTGAACAACTCTGCCACGTCCTTAGTATAAACAAATCCACATATGTACAATGCAAGTGTAACTGCTCCTACTAATAATGTTACAATAAAAATTAGCACATCAATGGTACTCAACAGAGGTTCTTTTAGCAGAATCTGAGTCAATAAAAGTACAACTGTGTAACAAATCAATCCAGAAAAATATAGTATAGCTACAAACATTGGCAATTTCTTTTTTTGGTTTTTCGTAGGTGAAAGTATAAGATTATCGCAATCGTAGTCCCAATAACCAAATTTTATAAAGTCGCTTATCATGAAACAATATTTTACACAATCTCTCATTGCCGCTGTAGTCATCTTACATAGATCTGTTGTTCCTACTGTTGGAAAATCAATTGTTTAGGGTTATTAGGGGTTATCTTTCTAATATTTTCAATTTATACATTTATTGAGGATAAGTATATCGAATAGGTACTAAAGTGGTACTAGTAAAGTCTTTCAATCTTTTTAGTTTGTAAAACTTGCTCTTGTGACAACAACGTTTACGCTTAAAATGTTAGTAAAGATTCAATATATTTAAAATGCAGTAGGTACAACGGTGCAAATATTGCGGAGAATGTTAACAACAATCAATCTATAGGCGCAATGACCAAAGAACCCACCCGGCAACGAAAACATACTCAATACAGTAAATATTTGTCAATAACGACCAATATTTGTATATCTTATTACATTTGTTTGTGTATAGTCGGAGAGGACAAACAATAATCATTTTAATGATAATGCTACATGGATTATATTTATAATGCCATAATATGATATTTATGTCGCAGGTAAAAAGAGGGCCGTAAGGAGAAACCTGCTTTTCTAAAGTGTCCTGAACATTTACTCTACCACACAAGCACTGTATTTTGTGTACCAGACAACTTCTAAGCCATATTACCTCTCATAAACATAAATCGGAAGTCTATTAATTAGCGAAGGCGATTAATTATTACGTTTATTTGGTCAAAATATGCATTTTTGAGGATCCTGCTAATATGTTTGACCTACAAGATAGCTCTATATAAGTTTTTACAACTGACATGACCCTATTAATTTAATTACTTTATGGGTAATAATCATCCAATTTGATCCTGTAAGACTACAGGACATTTTTCAGTGAAAGGTACCTCTTATTACTTAGACAAATTTGCCAATAGGCATGACCCCTCTTGATGCCTACGTCACGTGCCCAAAGGTGTACTTTATACAGTGTCTTCACCATCACTTCACATCATACCCGTTGCCCAAAAGTATCATAACTTCACTTTACTTCATACGATTCATCAACGGAGGACTGTCTTGGTACATTTAATGTTTAATTTTTAACTTCTTGTGTCGTACTTTAAGCCAAGGACACTTCCAATTAAGGGGATAGGGAAATGTCATGTATTTTTTCGCGGGCATTTTAGGGGTGCAACTAGATGGGTATACCCATTGGGAAATTCAATGTAATTCTTTCGCGGGGTTTCAGAAGGAAATTATTGTCTGCGGATGCCATGATCAAAACAGGGTCTCTATTCACCACTACTCCTGTCTTTACTTTGCAGTCAACAAATGTGCTTGTAATAAAAGTGTCCATACCACCATCATTTAGGACACTTTCATTTGGTCCCTTCTCCTTACTTCCAAACCATCACTGCATGGGTTAAGTATAAAAGTGCCCTCTTTTATCTTCGTTTGTGTTTACGCGGTAAACCCCAGATCCTATTACACAATTCCTTCCTGGTGATGATGATGGTGAAGCCATCATATATGATGAAATATTAGTGATGGTGTGCATCTTTGCATATGCCTGCACATTATTTTTTACTTCTGGATATTGTAAAGAAGGATTTAATTCATGATAACCTACTTGAACCATAAAAGTTAAGCAATATAACAACTGTAATTTTAAAATTAGTTTACCAACCAGAATTCCAAACTCAGCAAATCGAAAAGCATATAAAACAGCTATTTATTGTGTATTTTTACATTATGGTACCTAGTTATTTCAGATTGTAAATAAAGAATAGAAGCCAAATTGGTTGCTATATTGGTTGAACTTTAAATGGCAACAACCTAAACATATAAAACTCCAAGTCCAATACTAGAAATAAGGATTATTCCATCCCTCTATCTATATTTCAAGTTTGCAGTAGAGCTGCTATTTTATAGAACATTGCCTGACAATAACAAATTAGAAGGTCCTTTCCACCTCCACAATTATATAATGATATTAAGGCAAATACATAGTATAGAATATTATATATTCCCAGCCTATTACTGAAATATTATATATATTACTACTAAAAGCTTTAGCGAGAAATCAATTTTGAAAGGGGCTGAAAATTTTTATCGGCAAACAATCGCACGGAGGGGGAAACTTTTCGCGTTTTAAGGCGAATTGAAGATTTTAAAAATTCAGAAATAACAAAATTGAGCAAAGCTTGAATATTTTAGCCCAATTTTTTCTCTTTTTCTGGATTGTGGGCATTATAGTAGATGGTTGCAAGGGCACACGAAATATGAGCTTACATTTAGTGTACCTATACATAAATACAACAACGGCATACCAAAAACACAATAATATGGACCACATCTACGAGAGGTGTATCATAAGTGGGAGACTTTTCATTTTTTTATATTTTTGTAACTTTTAAACTGTTCAACCTTTTCGAATTGTGTTAACGGAATTCAATGCAAGGATAAATTTTACTTTCTCATAATGCCCCAACTTATTGGGGCAAAGTGAGATTTGACCAAAAACGGACTGTATTATGTGGGGCACTGTGAGATTTGACCCAAAACGGACTGTTTAAGTGTTCACTGTTAACGGTTTGCACCTGTTAACTTTCGCTACTTTTTTAAACACAGTTTTTGTTTCATTTATTATTTCATTATTATTATCGTATTTTTACAAATGATTTTTAATAAATAAATAGTGAATGCCTAGTACGCCCTATATAATATATTTATTGCGATTGCGACGTCAACTTCTGCTTTATGTATTTATTATTGTTCTCGTTTTCGCGAATGGTTGGAAAGGATGAAGTGACATAAAATTCCTTACTTAATTATTGCTTACTTCAGCAGTGTATAAGATAAATATAATATGTTGTTTTTATTACATGCCACGTCACATTATTACGAGCACGTGTCTACTTTGATAATACTTACATAAAGAATACCTACTTAAAAATATGCTGCATGTGCATAACTATGTTTTAAATGTTTGTTAAATGCAACATTTTATTTTATTTGTGGTTGGAGATAAACTCAAATGATCCATAATGTATGGGAGGTCTTACCGAAACATTTATAAACGTTGGTATATGCTTTATGTAATTAATGAAATACATAGTATGTTCGGATATGCATGATAGTGTTACAAGGTTGACAAATATAGCATCAATGTTCATTAATCCTTACAAAGTGTAATATTAACCTCCACTTAATTATAATTGCAAAATTTTCTGATGTAAAATTAATCAAATGAGGCAAGATGGTAGTAATGGTATTAAAATAAAAATAGTAAACATTCACATTCGGATTGTTCATACTAAACATTCTCCAGTACCCATACATAGTATACTACTTAGCACTTACTACTTAACTTGCATATTTATACGAAAAGAAGCGTAGAGAAAATGAGAACAGTGCAGTAGTGTAACATCGGTGTAGTAAATCCACAAGAGAGACGATACCAATACATATACCCCGAAGCCCGAAACCCAAGGTCTAATTTCCTATCTTGTTGTTCTGCTTGTGCTTTTCTCCTTCCTTGTAGAATGTATGATTCTACCTAATATACTCCACATAAAAGTAGAGGCGTAAAATGATACTCCAATGAATGTTCTGGTTTTGTTACTTTCAGCGTTGAAATATTGTTTTGTTGTTGTATTGCTACCTAAACACATGACCTAAATATTAAATACTCAATATATAAAACCGGAGAATGGCTATTTTATATAAATAAATATTTTATTACTTTTTTATATTTTTATTTTACAAGAAACAAAAACTTGGGACTGAGATTTATCACACATTGCCGTAGTTCTACTAAAACCATCCTTTGATTTAGGGATTTTGTGTACAAAATATATAGCAGTATACACTATACACACTACAGTGCACTGGTAAGTTACATTTTTGCAAAATACCATTTAGCAATACATAACTAATAAACCCAGGGCGAGGATCCCTTGAGTATATATTCTCTGCCCAGATCTTTAATATAATGTCCAGGTATACAGATATTATAGTTAACCCGATTACTATTTCTAAATATATAAACTACATAAAATGCGGTGTAGCTAATACGTTATCTTTTGCTAAATATATTAGTATTAGTACGTGTAGTATAATCTTATAATAATGTACTAAATATATCGTCGATATTTATTTTATGAATACTAAAGAAATATTAGTAAGTAAGTGGGTCGGATTCGGGTGGTAATTAGAGTCTGGTATATAATAACGCAAAAGTAAGATCAGTTTTTACTCTTCCTCAATCTCAAATAAAATAGAGGTCATTTTACGTCCCTATAATTTTTTCGACCTATAGACTTAACCAACTGTTGTTGTCGTCGTCGTGTGTGTGTATGGAACTCGATCTTGTTAACGCAACTCGGTCGGTTATAGCTAAAAGCCGCTTTGTGTCTCTTTTCATTCACAATCACTCACTCACTCGGCAGCATACTAAGCGAGCATACTATTAATAGTAGTGTAATATTTTGTGCTTTGCGTTTCCTTCCCTTGACGAATTTATCTAAGAAGGAAAAGTTCTTTCCGGTTTACAGGTAATTAAAAATATCAATTAATATAAAACATTTTAATGTAATTGTATGTAATAGTATATATCCAACTACCGGTCTGGTGTACAACGGTAAGTACAAATATGTATACATATAGTATAGTATATCTGGTGGAAAGTAAGAAAGCTAAATAGTTTTTTATAAGAGCATATCATAATATTTGAATGATATATTATTATGTTTTTTGTAAGTATATTATAAATTATGCAAGTAAATGTTATGTGTAAGTTATAAGTATAGTGTAGTTATGTGAGAACAACTAAAAGCGAGCATGCGTTTTGTATTGATAAATTGATAATAATCAATATCAATGCTAACTAAGTATTATACTGCAGCCCAGAAGTTTGATTATTCACATAAATATTATATATACACACATTCATACAATGACAACAACACTCACATAATATTATCACATTTAACATCATACATAAAAGATATCTTCTTGAGAACGCATATTAAGCTGTCCGATAAAGTAAATCATTTTTATTCACGGCTGCTGTTCTCTTTGGGTTTTCCATTCCCCGGTCTCTCTTGTTGTGATTGTACCCTCGCACTGTTCATCTCGTCCGCCCTATATGCACTAATGTAGTATAAATGTACCTGTTTAGATGAGCAAGCCAAAATATTATGTAACGGTTGGGCTATGTCGCCAAACTACCAGTTTTGTTCAAATAACATATTAGAGTCATTTGGTACTGAATTCTCCCAAAAGTTCACATTTCCCCATGTTTGGGGTAAATTAAAATTCATACAGCTTTCAAGAATACCAATACCAAACCAAAGGAGTCGTACCATTACCATTAAAACAATATATTTATCATTACTTTTTCTGACATCAGAACAGATCTGCAGCTTACGATAGGCAATTGTCACATTATGCAAGTCGAAAATTATAATCAATCCATAATTAGAGCTTTGGTGGCTTCTCCCCTTGGTTTCCACGTCTCTTTTAGCAATTAACATTGTCACGATTTCTTCCGATTAGTTAAATAAATGACCATAACTCGGGTATTATCTACAACATACGTACATACATATATATATGTGTTATATGTATATGCATTGCACAAAGCAAAAACAGTTTTTTCCGACACAATACAACACAGACTAACACAATTATATGTTATCTTTCAATCAAAATTGGGAAATACATGCTGCAGACAATGATCACATTTTAAATGATTGAAAAATCCCCAATGAAAAATTGCTTTCTTTGGTGATGGTTGATCTTGCTTATTTTAGTGACGGAAAAATTTATTTTGATGATCGATTAAAAACAACCCTTTAAAAATACGTTGGCGTGGCCATAGGACCGATTTGGCTCAACAAATATTACATTTCTTCGTTGTAATCTGTTCAGTCAACTTCTGACTAATAAGCAATACTCGAAGAAGTTGCAGCGTTCCATAGTTGCAGCATCCGCCAACAGACAGACAGAAAGCACGGGCATTCGCATAAAGTGGTTTTTCAACCATTTAATAAATGGGTATAAATAGTATAGTGGATAAATAATTGTTATTGTTATGTCACCGCATAATGCTAGTTTTTTGTTCGTAATTAATGTGTAATAAAAAGATAGTTTAGTTTTAGCTTAAAGAGTTCGCTTAAAGAGTAATATAATATGCATTTTTATTTATTTATGCCTTCCCCAGACAATTCGGTCACGTTCGTTAAACTGGGTTTTTATAATTACTTGTATTTATATTGTATCTAAAAGATTTCTTTAAATTTTTCAGACTATTAAACAGGAAACCTGAACTCAGACCACAATGGCGCTATCGACGGTGTGGGACGTCGGCTATAAGTGTCACATTTGTTATTCACACTACGAAATCAGCGTTTCAACTCAATCTGCAGAACATCGTCAAAGAGTAGTTGAAAGCTGTGCGGATCATTTCTTTTCTGAAATCACGGGAGATGAATTTGACTGGAATTTAATAATATGCAATCAAGTCATGCCTTTCTGTCTAGACTGCTGGACAACCATGGAGAAGATCCATGAATTGATCCAGCAGAAGGAAAATACTGAAAACTCCATAGAAGAATTGGTTAAAAATTGGTCATCAAAAGTACTTTCGAACAGAAAATACTTGAAAAAGAAAGGAGTAACATCTTCCGTCTCGGATCCGAATGCAAATCCATTGGGCGAAGGAATAAAGATTGAAGGCTTTTCACTGAATCAAAATGCAAACATAAAATGCAAGATGTGCCATAATACATTCATTTTTGGAGATCCGACAGAATTTATTTCTTTGGATATTACTGCTAAAGTCGCCGAGAATTGTGAGAAGCATTTGTTTCCAGAGTTGATCGAAGAAGGATTTTATGACTGGAATTCCATTCCCTTCAATAATTTTGTACCGCTGTGTGTAAGCTGTTCCCAAGATATGAAGAAAATTATGGAATGGGATGAAAAGCTGACGGAAGTCGAAGATGTCATCTCTGACAATATCGATTTATTTACTTTGAAAGTTCTGAAATGCCGAAAGGCCCTGAAGAGAATGGGAAGACGTGGTAATGCCAGAAATGGGGGCTTTCGGGATGATAGAAGTGTCGCTTCAGCCGACAGTCTGGATAGCCAGGACAGTCAAGATACTGTATTTGATGTGGAAGAAGATTGTCAAATCATAAATGGGGACAATCATCAAGCAGATGTCTACCCTACCAATTTTTCACAAATTACTTTTCAACAACCTCCACTACAATTTGTGGAACAGGAGAATCCAATGCCACCCATTATTCCTTGCTCAAGCCCTCAACTCGGGGATGGTAACAAAGACATAAAGTTTTACATAACATTGAATATAATAAATTTAATTTAAACGTTGCATTTCTTTAAATATGTTAATTAATTGATAGCTAACTATTCTTGCCTTCAATAATTAGCTTACGTACAAAATCATTATTATCCCAATTTACTTTAATTAGTAGCACAAAAAAGGTTTCAATTTGTGAAATTATTTGTTTACTCTCCTTTAACTTGAATATGACAATTTCTATAATTGTTGGGAACTGTCCATTCCAACATTTAATAAGTGTAAAATTTGTTCTGATCTTTTATATGACACATTGTACTGTTATATGAGGTGTTCTCAGTTCTCATCTATGAATTTATGAATAGACAGGACAGAGTACAGGTCACTTAACCGGGCTCATTGCATTGACACCCTTAACATATTACAAATATTCAATTCAAAATGCTATTTATTACTTCGTTAATAATGCTTCATATTTTCTTGTTGTTGCAGAACCACAGGTGGAGAATAGTGTTCCAATGACAACTGAATCTTTTTCAATGCTCAATGAAAACCATTCTTTTGAAGACAACATGATGAGACCGAACTCTGCTGAAACATGTGTGGTCCCTGTTCAAGTTTCAAATTATTCCCCCAGAAGTACGTCAGCTGTGAAAAAAGAATCGGTTTCCCGTCCAGAAATGGCTGGTGCCTTAAAACCTCCGCCTGGAATAAAGCTTATTAAAACTGGAGGCAGTGGAAAACAAAACATGGATTTCGGTTTACTTCGTCCGAGGGTTACAATAGCCAGACTGTCAATAAAGAACTCTGGAACATTATTCAAGTGTCAGAATTGTGGGAAAATATTTATCTTCAGGAAGTGTTGGGAACAGCATGCTTCCGAATGTCCTAAAGGAAACCAAAGCGGTTTTCCACCCAAAAAATTTGAAAAATCCTGTTGCGGGCAATCATTTGCTTCTGAAGATAACTGGAAGAAACATCTTCTTCAGCACAGCAATAGCAAAAACAATCCTTCGCAAACTCGGCTAAACTCAAAATCCTTGCCGAATCCAATATTCAAGGCGGCCACCCCAAAACAGAATCACAATAAAACTGTGGAAGTCAGAAGCAATCGGACACCTGAAGCAAGGACAAACCGACGCTACTCCAGCGAGGATCCAGTTGAATTTCATTGTGACTTTTGTGTGAAGAGATGTCTAACAAAAAGAGGACTGAATCTTCACATGCAAAGTCACACAAACCCGAAGTCATACAAATGCAGGAAATGCCCTAGTGCATTTCCCTATGCGAATTCGTTGAAAGCCCATTATAGGAATTGTCATCCTCATTCTAAGGAAACTGAAACCATCTCTCCTCCTAAGGCCATGCCTAAACTTGCACCTCAGCTGAAGGCTCAGGTTGGAAGCATTCAATATGTCGTTGACAAAAATGGAAATAAAAACTCGGGGAAGAAGTTGTTCCATAATTATCGTTGTGCATTCTGCAAGACACCAATGGAAGGTCCAAAGCAACTTGTGGCCCATATTCAGCAGCACTATTCAGTTGCCGTAGGCAGGCGATGCGAAATTTGTCGGAAGGTTTTTAACCGCCCTGATTCTTGTAGGAATCACAATAAAACATTTCACACTTGAACTGAAATGCTTATGGAGGTTTTAAAAGCATAATATTCATTAATAATACCAGTACAATATGTACAAATATGATCATATTCCTTATAGGTACTATATCCTGCCCAATTTATCCTATTCCGTATGTAGTATGTAGTTCTATTTAGAAAATATTATATTATAGACTGTAAATTACAATAGCTTCTTTGTATTTTTTAACTAATATTCTTCATTCCTTTCTATTCTACTGTATTAGTGTAGTGTCCGGTGTATACCACAGTGGCACAACACTTATGAGCTTTCCCTATTATAATATTATTGGATTAATGTTTGTCTTTACATCAAAGTATTGGCAAGTAGAAAATCTTATTGTAGCACAATTAAATACTGCCAACATGTTCAATATCTTCTCCACTGAAGATGAATAATTTTTCTAATTGGAATGGTAAAGCAAGGGAGGTACAATTAATATGTAGCAAGTTCTTATGTACTGAAACAGAGTATGAGTTTAAAACGAAAAGTTATGTAATAAATTATCAAATAATATGTAATATTGTGCTCTAAAACTATTGTAGTGAAACACAAATATAAATCATTAATTTACATAAAATAATTTGCAGTTTTGCATGGTAAACTTTAATAGACGTCCCTCTGTAATATTATGTTATGAGAAAAAAATATTAAGAGACAAGGATAACTATTAAATATAGTGCCGAAAAATATTCAGATAAATAAAATGAAAAACTTTGCAAACAAATGTTTCCAGGCCCACGTTTATTGTTTTCAGAAGCAGGATAATTTTCATAATATGCAAGTTTTAATGCATTCCAATGTTGGCACTTTCTAAGTATACACATTAATAGTTATAGTTTAGGTTATACCGTAATTCTGTTCATCAATATTGTAACATATATAGTATAATCATCAATTTATAACAATTAATGCTATTTAACTGCTTATTGCATGCATAAGGTGTAATAACTATTTAGAAATTTCAATTAGAAATTAGAAATTGCTCCAAACTCCAAAGTATTCCAAGCTTAATTAGTACATTATGTAACTTAATAACATAGCGTTGTAATAAAAATGTAATGCCCATTTAAAATGGGAAAATATTATCAATGAAGTTTCCAAACGCAGCAAAAAGTCCCCTTTTGTTATTTCCCCTTTGCATATTTGCAATTTGGCTACTTATGGCGCTGCGTTCATTTGCCATTTGCGCATTCATATCAACCATTCTTTGCTCTAGTTCCTGACTTCGAGCCATCATTCGATCTTTTTCATTTTTATGATCCTGTGTCATTCGAGATAATTCAGCAACAGATTTCTTGCCAGAATCCACTTCTTGCTGCATTGTCCTCATAGACTCCTGGTGGGATCTCTCCATGTTGCTCACTTGTTGTTTGTTGGAATCTATCTCTTGCTTCATGACAGTTTCTCGCTTTTGGAAGTCTTTCTGGAGGTTAGTGCTTTTTAGGTTTGCGTGATTCATCTGCTCGTAAACACGGAACATTTGTTCTATTTCTCCTGGAAATTCCTCCTCAAATTTCCTGACGTATTCCCGTCCTCCAAGCTTGCACATTCCGTGGAACATTTTTGGAGCTTCTATTAGTAGAATGTTGTTTTTCTCAGCCAGTTTATCCTAAAAAATAATGAAGACAAAATGAAATATGTACCAGAATGGCTAATATGAATTTCTATTTTTAACCTCAGTAGCCCCATCACCATGTTGACGGATGAAGGAAGTCATCTCCGTGTTGTAATACGAAATTGCAATGGACTTGGCTATAGTATATTGCAAGTCTGCAGCGGAGGCGTAGACGGACTTGATCTCAGGAATTTCTCCACTGTCAAATAGACGTGCCCAGGCAGAAACGTAACGCATAAAATGGTTTCCAGTGACTTCAACCCCGCCAATGTTCTTAGTTACAAGAATTTTAGGACTAAAAATAGTTTCCACAAACCCTTGGACGTGGGTAATAAAATCTGGGTCAATATCTTGCATATCATCAAGTTGGCGGAGTTTCTTTCCAGGCTCAGGCATTGCGTACACAGCAGTAGAGCTGAATGAGTTGATCACCTGTTATATATTGAATTAGTGTTACCATTCAATTTTAAAGTCCTATATATAATCAGGTAAACAGTTAAATAGTATAATAAATTACACTACATACACTAATAAGTGTTTCTTGTACCTGTTTGTGTGTAAATTGAACTTCCTGAGGCTGGGAACTCTTCGGATTGATAAAATCAACCTTGATGTTTTTACTTTGCCCACTGGGTAACGTATTATCATCATAGTATCCGTGACGATAGTCCATGAAGTCCCAATCCCTTATAAGGAACAGTAATCTCTGAAATGAATCCTGTTGTGCTGATAACGTGGAGTTGTCACCATCTGATGTATTTTCATTCAATGCCATTGTAGCGTAGCCAGTAAAGAACTGCAAAAACTGTAGGACATCTTCCCCCAAGTCTCGCATGACGTTGAAAATTAGGACCGAGGATATAAGCGTACACCAGGCAAATATTAATGCGTTTTCTTGAAGAGTGGTTTCATCATCAAAGCTTCCTTGACTTTAAACACAGAAAAAGGAAAACTTCAGTAGGTACCATAATGTTGTATAATATATATATCTGAATCCTAAATTTGCAATTTGCAAATAAGTAAACTTTACCTGTCCATGATAATGATAGCGACACGGCGTCCCTGTAAGTCCACTTCAAAAGGCTGAGACCACATGTTAATTCCCATCGTCTCCCGCTGAGAGCCTCCACGCCAACGAAAATGCGTTTCAAGATTGAAGTTCATCCAATTTCCAGAAGATTTGTCCCTCTCGGAAGATAAAAGATAGCGCAGGATGTAATTTAGTATAAATGATTTTCCAGTACGTTTCTTCCCGCTTATAGAAAGACAAATAAACGGTCGGTCACCAACTTTCTTCAATACCGTCTCCAAAGCAGTAATATTTATCTTAATTTTTCCATTCTGGGCTGCCAGGAGTAAGGGTAATGGTTCTCCAAATCTCGACATAATTATCCTAGGTTAAAATTTGCTGGTAATAAACAAGTAAAATAACCAAATCAATGCTTAGGTACATAATAAAAAATCCGCATTTCTGCAAATTGCAATTTGGCTAAATTCAGATGAGTATTGTCCACCATGTAATTATGTTCTACTCCATAAATAATTGTTTAGATTTCTTCGTCCAACGCATTATTTATACAGCAATTAAATTAGCGGCCAAAAATGGATCTTTATGCCGATATATTTGGAATATGCGTTTTACCCAAAGTAAAATTTGAAATTTAATAATTTGGATCATGGAATGAATAAATGGTAAAATTACAATCTATCCGTAATATTACTCCTAGTATCTATTTCAATTGCATGGAAATATGAAACATACCTTTTTCGGTTGGTCCGTTGTTCCTCGAACAATCTAACAGCAGAGTTGTGAAAACCTGTACTGGTTGTAGAGATATTTATGCAGAAGTATTTCCGGTCGTTATAATACAAACTTCAAGCAAATATATTTAACACGGCGCCGGCTAGTCGTATTGACTTGTCTCAACATAGTTAATGTGTGTGTGGACACTAACATCATAGTTCAATACACTAGCATATTTTATGTTCTGTATATTGCAAATAGTGTAACTTAATTATGTTTAGTGTAATTTCATGCTTTAATTGCAGTTGGTGTTATTCTAAGTGGAAAGTCAGCGTCTGTACAAAATGGTGAATCGTAATAATGTGTGTGACCTTGTATCGTGATGATAACATTCTATATTTACTTTACATGCCTATGCTTAGTACATTACTTCATTGTAATAGAAAGGTGTTAACGATATTTAACTAAATAATACGCCAACTAAAGAAGATCAAGTCAAATTGTCTTAAATAAATCTGCTTTTGCAGTATAATATCCATAGTTAATGACAATCCACATATTTTAGAGCGCATAACTTACAAAAATGTAAAAATTAATAACTTGTTAAACGGCGTATATTATTTTGATGGTGTATAATGTGATGGGTGTTACGAATGCGTACAGAAAGCCGAAAAGAGTGCATTCTCTTTACGTATGTTATAAAAACAAGGAAAAACAATTATTAGATTGTGAAATGATTATGAAGCGGAAATTATGAATCAGTCATTTTTTGCAAAGTACACATCTTGTTGAATAGTCATTATATTTATCTTCCGACGAATAGATAACATTCATGGATGTTTGGATTCATGGATGTTGTTGCAGATGCGGTTATTGTTTCGGATTTATATGGCCTTTTAATTCTCCGTGATTCTGGAATTTGGCAAAAATAAATAATATTGCTGGCTAAACTAGTTTTTAAGTTTAATTTGAACTGTTTTGATATTTTCTTACGACTCATTATTATTTGACACAAAAATTTACTAAAAGTGGCACAAAAAATAAATTAACAAATTTTCTGATTTAGCCTATGGCTATATTTTGACTTACTGAATCAGCACCTTTGAATCAATACATGTTCCTCAGTGTAACATTACATTAAATGAATATTAGATTTTATACGCCAAATACACAGTAAGCAACACGAGCTTAACCCAACAATCGATTTTATGCCTGACTGGAGATTGGAGATTGTACCAAGCCGGAATTTAGCCCCTTACTAGTGATGGGAATGGGTTGGCTTTATGCAACCCTGGCCAACCCAAACCCTGACCAATTTCAACCCCAACCAAATCTTACCCAAAGATTGTTTTACAAATTGAACCCAACCAAACCCAAATTTTCAACCCCAGGATTATTTTACAAATTGAACCCAACCCATGTTTTGGGTTGGTCCCTACCTCTACCCTCACCATATTATACAACTACTGATATGGAGATGTAAGAACACCTAAAATCAGCTAATTACGCTATGTTACCTGTAAACAGTAATAGGGGACTGCAAACGAATCTCGCAAAAGCCTCCCGGTGGAATTATCCTACTCCTCCGCAGACGCGGGGACCAGGGGTAATTAAATTTAAAGTAGGAACTTATGTAATATTTTTACAATTTATAGGTGTCTTAAGGTACCTCATAATATTATTCAGTATTATTAATGGTTATAGTAGCATTATCTAACGGTTGTAATGGACTTTCTGATTACTACGTATTTACTAAACTACAACTGTTTTCCACATAAACTGATGGTTATTTTTTGATAAAAATCATTTTTACAACAAAAATCAGCGAGCATGTAGCTAGTCTAGCTAGTACTTAAAGTAATAATTACCTACAGGTTTACTTGTTAAATGTACACTATTGAGATATATTGACATTTCTTAACTATTTACCGTTTTCTAAAAAAAGTTGTCTAAGCCAATATAAACGCAATGTTTACATTGTTACTATTAGTATAATAAATAAGATTTATATAATATTATTTCACTTATTAGAACCCACCCGACAAACACAAATTCCGATTTCATGCTGGCAGCATACTGACAAGTTTCGATATGGTACAGAAATGCCGTTACAGACTTTTCAATAACTATTCGGCAATGTATCTGTAGTGGATACTTACAACCGAATATTCTGTGCTGGCTACCTACATTTTGGTTACAGAAAAGCCAGCAGAAAAATGGCTGTGTGAATGACGTTATTTCTGTCCTGGCCTGGTACTGTTTCGACGAAGAGTTTATTATTGGGAATTGCCAGTATCAGATTGTTAAAGAAATATCTGTACCTATCCTTCAAGCAGATGAGGCAACTAACCAGTACAGAATCTACACACACGCAACTCAGCTCAAATCAAATATACATTTATTATGTACACTGACTTCAAACAACTGAAGTTTGTCACAAAGACACAGTAATGACAATGACGTTACAATTTAATTTTTAACAGGATATACAGATAACTTAAATTAAATAAAAATAAAATAATTTTTTGGTAATGAAAATTATCAATAGGTTAGTTTTTCCCTACTTTTAAGTAGATTTGGACCCGAGGTCAAATAATATCAATGATTTCGTGTATGGGTCTGTGGAAGATTTAAATAAATAAATAAATACCGTATAATTATATAGAAAAGTAATAATTTACTGAAGCTATAACATAAGTACTTGTCTCGTTATTAATTACTACTATACTATAAATTACGACATTTTGTAAGTGGTAAAAAGAGAGTGAGGAACATGAGTTGATATTTCACAGCAATCTCCACAATGGGCTCTTTGGCGTAGTGTCCAATTCCGTAAGCACACTCACAACATTACATTTAATTCATAATATACTTTCAAGTGTCTTCGACTCCTACATGTAACCAAAAATTGGTGTAGCATGAAAAGTCTGTACCGATTGAGAAATGGCAATTCG
>JAQFYC010003756.1:0-19593 GCA_034694165.1 Tomocerus mixtus
CTGAAATGGGCCAAATCGGCCTGGTCAGTGGTGGAGGTCTCTTCCATAGATTCGCTCTACCCCCTCAAAAACATACACATACATAGGGTAAACTTAAGTTAAGATGATACTTACATCAGTTGGAAAGATGAAACTTGTAGGGCCTTCGTAGATTACTTTCGGTACACGCACTCCTTTCTCCTGTAAGTATAAAAACATCATTTTAGCATATTAATTTATACTGGCAAAGCACTCTACTTATACGTACTAAAACTAATTTTAATTTTGCACCATACTATTTAATACATGCAACTAGGAGGAACTGTATAATTTAATTGAAATACACATTTTGCTTACCAGCTAAGTCCCAATTCTAATGAGTCATACATAATTCTAAACTCTAATCCTAGTCCCAATGGTTATGATTCACTATAATCAAATCAGATCTCTAATTTCTATCTCAAAATGAGTGATAATTTTATCGTTGTCATTCAAAGAACATGTTTATCAATATTCTAGGCTACAAAAGATTATATTATTACGTGTACTGAATTCATTTCTAACACCTATTAATAACGAAATTAATTTCTTAGGTCTTCATTTCTAACTTCACAATAAATACATTAGAAGATTATAATTGCTCTATATTTCCTAAAGTTATTTCGCAATTTGTAGCTTTTTCATTATTGAAACGCAACTGCACTGCAGGCAGGACATGAGCTAGTAAATAACACTTCGTAGCTTTTTCATTGTACAGTTTGAAGACAACTTAGTTTCCTACAATAGAAAGCACAACTCAGATCATCCAAACTACATTTTAAAGTTTCTCGGATCTAGATTTAACTATTGTCTTCATAGTGTTATGTGTACTCTTAAGGAGAGATGTAGATTTAGAACTCTCCTTGATAAATAAACCCACTGACAAGTTAAAGAATGCATTGAAAGCAAGGGGATAGGTAATACACAGTAAGAAGTAAGAACATAAGAAAAAAAATTGGAGATTCTACCTGGAGTGACATTTATTAATTGAAACGTGTGGTTTACACGTTAGCATTATAAACAGTTATTAAAAAAAGTGAACCACTTTTAATTTTTTCTGTTTTATACTTACCTAAGCTGCTAATACACAAGTAAAAGTACTTAAGGTAGGTTTCCTGAGTAAAATTAATAGGTAGGTACATTAACAAACATGACATCAGTCTAACAGAGAGTGCTAAGTTTATTTGTTAATGTAGTTATGAAAAAGGTACCTTACTTTACTTTACTAAATGGGCGTATTGTAGAAAAAGTCTGCTAGCTTAATTATACAGTACAGTTCTGTAAAAAATTACCAGCACATTTTCGTGTTTTTCAAACCTATTTCATTAGTTTAGCAAGTAGCAGGTATATGTTAGGTGATATCAGGTGCTTGTTACCACTAGATAATTCATAGTCATTAAATCCACTCATACATCATCCCGATGTGCAAATTTTTATTCTTTATGACAATTGATAGACGTCAGTATAACAGTTGTGAGAAAGCTTTCTTCATCATCTCTTTTTCACCGCAGTAATTCTTTTCATTTGTATTTGTTTTGTTCTGCATCTATCTATTGTAACATTATTGCACTTAAGATTAGTACTTATATATGTCGTAGTCGTAGGCACATGTTTTTGTGTTGCTGATCTTAACAATTCACCTATTTAAAAGACTATAATAATGTTTCCCAATTAATTTGCATTTTTCAAATGAGGGAAGAAATATTAGCTTACTAGATTAGTGGAATTATGTGCCTACCGCATTTATTTGCTTTATTGTGGGTAGCTGCATCCACTTAAGTTGTAAGTAGTAATAACGAGCAAAGTAATAATGTATACATAAAAAACATGCCAACATAAGTGCATGTATTGTCCATTTATCTAATATTAGCTATTACTCATGGCACGTCAATTAGAATTCTTCTCCCCTTAATTGATATTCATACAGTTGCTAAAAAATTGCATTTCGCATGCTGCACATTTTTTCAGAAAGCAATACAAGCTATCTAACAACTTTTGAATATGCATGTTTATATGTATGTTCTATGCACATATCGATCCAGTCGTGAGGTATGAAAGATGCAGAAAGCTTGTCAGTGTCAGAAGTCAGAGAAGCAGTGGGTTTTATCAGATGGAATAGTGACACAGGTTGACGATATCACAAAGTACCTCAGGAAAGGTGATGCAAGCAATTTCCACCACCCTTACACGTATAATGAATTTAATACTAGCAGCATTATAGTAAATAGAAAGCATTAAAAATAATAATTAACCCAACAAAATGAAATGCTACCCACATGAAACGTAGAGCAGCTAATTTTAGTAGTGAAAATTATAAAATATTACAATTTGTCTATTTAATCAAGGATTTCCATAGTAAATATCCATTTTACCCTCAATTAATGGGTTTGCGAGGTGCTATACGTTTCCCTGTATCATATTTCTGACTCTGACTAATCTCCCTTACACAAACACTAGTTTTACAGTATATGCATAAGGAATTCGATACATTTTATCTAACACGTAATCTCCATCGGACATCTGCCCACATTCATTTTCCACTTACTAATCAACAATACAATTATTAATATACTAATAAATAAATACCATATACAGATATAAGTATGTAAACAACCATAGGTAGTGTTATAATAAATTGCATTTCGTCCTCGCACTTCTAATCCCAAATATTATTCGTTAAAGATGCAATTTTCCATTACACTCCAGTATTCCACTATGCGCCACAACAATACACAATTCTATGTGACCCATATTCATATTTAGGTAAGTGAAGTTTATTTTTATTTAACTGGGATTTATTTTGCATGTTGAGATTACATTACGAGACCAGTGTACAAATATGATTGCATGCCATTCATTTTGCAAAGGTAAACATTTTTAATAGCCAGTGAGTAAAGTAGTACAAAGGTATATTCTAACCTCTGAATAGCTCGTATATAACTTTTAGTATCTGTATAATGCCATATTTATTTATTACTCATACTCATAGACAGGAAAAGTCAAATATTGTAAACAAGAACAAGTTGCCAACATGCATTACAAAGTCACATTGCATTGCCATTGCCAAAAGGGTAAATAAATATGCAATACTTTACACAAATGTGTAGAGTATGTAGAATACATAATATCCTTATTACAGAAATTATACATATTAGGCTATTTTTAGAGGACAATGGTACTCTTATTGTCACGACGGAACATTTCATGTCACCTTAAATGTCGTAAATATATAGCATGCGTTATACTTACTTAAATGATATATGAATATTATAATAAAGATGTTTTAAGTTCATCCTTAACTTATAATTATGGTTTGGTGTGTACTTATATGTATTATTACTATATTCTACTCAAAAACCTCGAAATTCACGAAATTTTTGAAGCGCGACAAAATATCTGACTACATGTGCTCAACTGAGACACATCTCGAGACAATTTAAGCAAAAAAATAAAACATCACACAGAAACAATGGGATGGGCAAGGTTAACGTGGGAGAACACATTGCATTGTGCATTAATTTCATTGCCGACTCCATTACATATTTTGCACATACATACAGTACTACAGTACACGGCAAGGTACTTACTTTACTTTACAAACATATTATGCAATGCCCATGTCATGTCCGCTAAAACACTAACAGATAAAAGGTAACAATATTATTATTTATGTCACATTATTAACCCAAAAAACAAACTTTGCACTTACTATGTACCTGCTACATTTTTGATGATATGATATAATGCTAGGAACATTACCTTCAAATTGCTACTTTAATTTTTTCTTTAATGTCTTCACTAAAAGCGAAATGTGATTTGGCATTTTATAATGCACGTGTGCAACATTAATTATTTTCAATGTCTTGTCCTATTAATCAGTTCTAAAGAATTTTGGCTTTACGAATGTATATGAAGTAATTGAAAAGCTTTGTCGTATGTTCTGTAAGATTTAACAAGAAATAATAACTTTTACAGATCCTGGATTACACAATATGGGCAGGTAGGAAGAATGAGCAAAAACAAGGGAAAGCAGAATAAACTAAATAATCCATATGAAAGTGGCGTGATAAGTAATACATGTGCAGTAATCAGTTTTACAAATGATTCTGAGTAAATCTTTTTCCAAAAGCAGTTCCAAACTATTGTTCAAAAGTATTTAGGCCACATGTATTTATTATGGCAATAGAATTTTACTTGGAAGTAAGATAATAGCAAAACTGATGAACAATGAAACAAATCAAATCAGCAAATTCATGAATATTTAATAACTAAGGGAATTTCTTCGAAATAAACTGAGAAAAGCTGCAACTTTCAATGCAGTGTTAATAAAGTTACCAGTTACATAGCCAGTTTAATAATAATTAATTAATAACCTTAATTAATCAGAGTAAGAGCACAAAACATGAGTAATTTTGATGAAACATTGCCATTAGCAGGAACTAACAATATAATGAAATGCAGTAGTTATGAGAATACATATTTTATATAAAAAACTTGTTAACAAAGAACTAGTTCTATTGTCAGTTTTCTGCTTATAATTATTTGTCATGTGGAATCAAAATATATATCGATAAATAATTCTGTTCGCCAGATTTCAGTTGTTTCAGTGTTCACTTATACTACTTAAGCATACATCAATATAGATAAGAGGAAGATATTTATAAATAGTATTCCTGTATCATACTTAGTAAAAGAATTGGAGAAAAAGACAAGAGTATGCAGGTTCTCTATAAATGGAAAATTTATGACTAACATGAACAGAAAGTTTGATAAAAGGACAAACTTTCGGGAATTGATCTATGTACCTTTACAACTATGAGTCATGTACCTATCGATCATTACTCGGAAGAAAACTTCAAAATTGTATCCCCTACACATAACTCTTGACATTCATATGTATTTGTGTATGACTTGATTTAATGCTTCAACTGAATACACTCCTGTTTGCTGTTCTTAATGTAAAATGTATCTGGTGATCGAGTACATATTTCTATGGTGGCTATGCAATTCAATTTGCATTTTCAGACTATCTATTAAATTGTTAACCAGTGTCTGAGAAAGATTCATTCATATGCTTCACTTTTTTGAAAACTACATTTTTAATAATTAATAGGTCGTAGGTCCAATATGGTACATTTACTAAATTGTATTGGTGTGTCCATTGTGTGAGTTTTCTCCTGTGCTTTCTCATTTTCATTTTTTGTTGTCTATTAGTAAGTACTGATATTAAGAAGACTATTACAAGAGCACACAATAGTACTATATTTAATATTATCAGTACGTTCGTAAAAATTCGAAGTACCCTATTGTGAACTATTTATAATCAAACAACCATACAACTTACCTAACACATATCTCAACTAAAATATTTGAAGTACATAGGACAATACTGTTTACAAGACGAAATCCAAATAGACTAGGATTGTACCTGCAAAAGTAAAGGATTCTAATTCTACGTATGTACCTGTAAATAAAGCCTGCATTTAGGAATACCTAGCGGGATACCCAAGGGCATCCATGCATTACCAATCAAATCCAATGGAACCCATGACCGAAAACCAAGTTGATGAAAAATGAGTTATTTTTCAATAGCAAATCTCGATTTTTCATTTCAAACACATTTCTTTCTGCTCATATTGTACAATAACAATAGAATTTTTATCCTGATGTATGTATACGCTCCAAACGGTACGGTACAATAGAACTCTTGGAAAGATATTCACAAATTTTTGCAATTCAGTGTGCAGTTTCTGGAAGGAGAGTCTATTATTCATAGAATCCATTATGACTATTGTACACTAGGTATATATACGAAGCCAAACAATTGAAAAACTACATTATATGACCACAGACTGTGGACATAAATAAGGCTATCATCTACTATAAGCATAAGAGCAAAAATCTGTACATGCTATGAGGAGACCACAGCTATTAAATGAATTTCTTTAAGATGTATTTGTAGTGTGTATATTCTGTATTTACGTAAGACGCATCTCAAAAATCCTCCCACCAATTTAGCCTAACCTAGTCCTAACCTAAGTTAAGTTCAGTTGGGCTAAGCCAAGGAAATCCATCCAAAGTATGTAGGGAGAGGACGCGTTAAGAATAAGATGAAATATTATATGGGAGTACATATATTTGGTCAGTAACGATGTGGATTCATGTGAGCGATGAGCCCATAGCTAATAATACCCTTGCACTTCTCGTCTCTTCCAACTTTTAAGAAGAATATATTGCGGTTAAGTATAAGTAAAAGTATGGTCGCCCAAAAACCATAAGTTTAAGTCAAGATTTCAGGATGGCAACTAACGAGTTGTCTGGTTTGGTGGAGTATGGTATGGTGGTGTCCGGTCTTGTCCTTCTTTCAAGGAGCATTATATTTACATCATATTATATGGTTTTGCTTGTTATTAGTAAGCCTTAAGCTCTTCTATCAAAGATTTATATGACACAAAGGAGCAAAGAGCAAAGTTTAACAAGAAACCCGGTAGCCCTGTCAAAAATTGTAGCCTATAGGAGCTAGCAAGCAGTAAATTTTACATAGCTCCTTTGTTTGCAGTTCAGTTCAGTCCACTTCTAGGGATATGTTAGCCTAATCTAGTCCATTTTGAAATATAACCGTCCACAGAGGAGAAAGCGAGGAAACTACTCAAACTTTTCTGCAAAGTCTACAACTGGAACTGGACACGGAGCGGAGACAGAAAGAAATGATGGAAAAATTCAATTTTCGCAAGCAATAAAATTGGAATTCCCTTCCGGGCATAGGACAGGACAGGAACAAGACTAGTACAACCCAAGTTGAGTTGAGTTGAGTGCTTTGTCTTAAGTAGAATTGCATTATTACAAAACCTCTGCCATATATAATAATATACTTACTATATAGGTATATTTAGAAAAGTAGGTACAAGTACAGCAAATATATCTTAATGGTACCTTTTTTAGCAGAAGAAAAGTAAAGAAACCTAACATGGCAAGTTTAGCACATACTAAAATGGCACTGGGAGTTTTATGTCATCTTATACATCTGTAGTATTGGATTTCGAAAATTGGAATTCGTCTTGCTTGGCTTGACAAAAAATCGTATACGGAACACGCATACCTATACGGAAAATATATAGGTACAAGGTATACATGTCGTAGGCACAAAGGTTCATAGTTCAGAGATCCAAACTTAACATCCATATTTTGTGCATTATTTTATTTTTCAACAAAAATTAGTCAGGACAAGATTTTTGAAATTCGCTGAATATTTTGCAAAATTTCTTGAAATTCGCTGAATATTTTGCAAAATTTCTTGAAATTCGCTGAATATTTTGCGTCCTACTTATTAAACTCAGAATTAATTCTCTTTTCATAGTCCATATTCGCAATTAGACGTATCTAAGTACAAACATTCCTGTATAATAAAGGGGAACAATTTGTTGGTTTGCATTTTTGCATGCAAATTCTAGATGATTTTTAGTTTGTAAAAATGTTAATAGAAATTGAAAGTAGGTTAATACTGGATATTTGCGTCCTAATTCAGTGCTACTTTATGCCTACAACATATACACAGTATCTAAAGTGCATTACCAAAACATTATAACGTAAAGGAAGACTCTAAACACTAAAAGACCGATAGATATGTCATTCCGATGTATGTAACGCTGTCAATGTAATTCAATATTGACTGGCAACTGCTCTAGTGTTTCCATCAACTTCAATTTCCGATGCCCACAAGCCGTGACAGGCAGAGAAGAGAAAATAAGTCTTCAACGGTCTGGCCTGTTCTGAACATTTGCTTGCCATTCCAGTGCATTGAATTGCAGTTTTACTATTCTATCCCCACTCTCACGAATCTGACCTTCATTCAAACTCCAAGTTTGTGTTCTCTACAGTACAGTATATTGTAGAATACATTTCTCCATGCATAACTATACTACAAACCCAGGCCAGGGAACATCTAATAAATATTTATATGAAATAGCATACTTATTGCTATTTTGCTGGAGGCTTCCCCTGTTTTATACTGCATGTAAGTAAATACATACAGATAAGGTTTGTATTTTAGTATCTCTGTTATGTGGTGTGGGTAGATTGAAAAACAGATTGGTTTGGCTATTGGCTTGACATTGCAAAACAATTAGCTAAAATAAAATCCACTTGACGATAACCCCAAGTTTTTCGAGAAAGTCAAATTTAATACCTATATGTAGGTAGTAGGTACCATTTTGGTGCCGTCATGCAATACGAAACCAAGCTAGCCTGATTTCTCTACCATGGACAATGGAATACAGTAGAATGCGATGATAGCTGGCTGGCATGCATTGTATTTCGTTAGGAGCTTCTTTTACTTAGTTTATCCTTCAATAACATAAATATACCCTTTGTGGTTAGATATTACTAGATGGTAACTACTTGGTAGATTACTTTTTTTAGATTGTTCTACGGGGACTGCCTGGCAGCGAGTGTTATATAACTTTCTAGCCACATTATATACTATAGTATATTTATATTATACTTGTTTTCTTGACATTACCAACAATAATACATGGAAACAGAAGAAATAAAGAGTTAAGTAAGGTAAGCCATCCAAATGAAGAAGACCAACAAAAGCAGAACAAAAATTGAAGGGCAAGCTGAAAGCAAAAGGAAGAACTGGAGTAGCCGGTACCATGCACAAATTCTAATGAAATTAATCTCATTCGTCATGTAATCGAAGAAACTAGCTGAACTGCACTGACTCTCTGAGTTCCAGGAGTAAACAAATACTACTACACAGTACAATGCAAAGAATATAAAGGCCAATTTCAATTTTTATGTGACCTTTATGGACAGTCTTACTACATAAGGACAATATTTACTTTATATGATTGCGAAAAACTATTTTTGCAAAACTGGAAAAGAATTCTTAAATGTAATGTAGTCATAGACAAAAGGCACAGTTTTCGAAACGTACCATAGTATATACTCTATTATACGCTATACAAACCACCCATCGCCGCCCATCCTAACAATATTCAGTATACGCTAGGTACATAAACGCAACCATTACTTAAACTATTAATTGAATTGCGTATTTTAATAGTGCTTTCTGTGTTACATAACGAGAGATATAATTGATAATGTGCTAATGTGATAGTAATGTCATATAAATGCATCTTGCATTGTTTTGCATTTCACAAGTACTCGTTGTGTATACTAATTAACTTTTCCATTAAACTGTTACCGAACAACCCTGTCTGTAATTTCAATTTTTATGACTCATGAAAGTGCATTTTAAAATAATATACTACACAGTATTCACATAAGTAGTACTTAGTTACTTAGTTATTAAACGAATACATAATATTTATTTATCTCTCACTATATCATTACTTTAATTTTATTTCAAGCTCGTCAAGGAAAACTAAGGTCAAAGCAAAAAGCGTAACAAGAACAATGTTGCAAGAGGTACTACCGCTGTCACTGTATGTCATCTATAGCAAGTTAAACACTAAAGGCATTTGCATAAACTTTCCACTCGAATTCAATCCACCCAGTTTTACATTACATACACACCACACATTGTGCCATGTCACAGATAAAACTTTTAGTATTATTCCATACGTTTAATCAGACATTTGAAGATATCAAATTAATAATGTCAGTAACATTGTTGATTTATTGTTGTTATTCGTACGCAAATGCAACAGCACCAGTCGAGTCGTAAATTCGGATTATCTAGCTGTTATATTAAATATACGAATAATATACCTATATTCTATATACTAGGCATATTGTCCATCGAAAGATATTATTTGCTTCTTAAATTTCATTAAAACTTTAAACAAATCTAACTGAAAAAAAAATGTCAAAAATTCAATTGCAACGCTGCAATGCAAACTAATCTGTAAAATTAATTGTGTAGCGGCCATTGGAAGAAAATTTTCATTCTCAGATTTGGATTTATTAATCTGAAATGAAAAGCTGACTAATGACAGGGCTGCAATAACCGGCTTTCTTAAAAAATGTCCCATGGCACAATTCCAAAAATTCTGCTTTAAATACGTACACCTATAACATGACATCCTATTTATTTCAGAGTAATCTGCATGAATGTTGTTGGCAAATTTTCTATTTTATACGTTTCCGAAATTACTTTCTCATTTACATAGGTAGAACCTATTACATACATGTATTTTAATTCGTATTGGTTAAAGAGTACCAAACGAGTAGTATGCCAACGTATCCTATACTATGTGGGAAATGTATATTAAGCACCATAATTATATTTAATACTCATTTAGCTAAATATTACATATTTCAGTTCAGGTGGCAGCTGGTCACAAACTGATATTTCGCTTATGGAGCGGTCCCTACCATTCTAAATGTCATTACAAAGTAGTAATGTATTTATTTATTACTATACATTAAAGTTGAATGTTACCTGAAGTAGGAATAAAACGTTTTTAGCTTGTTTACGAATATCTTGAAAAGGGCAGTCGACAGTTAGCCTGAGTATGTTTGTCAGGTAGAGTGCATTTGGCGGAGATAAGCTTGCAAATTCCGTTGATGGAGATTGAGATATGGTCATTTTATTATTTTCACTGTTTCCTAAAGAGTCCAGATTAATATTTGTATTTTTTTGGCCAAATCCTTGAAAAGTAGAATTCGGAGATGATGATAGCGGAGAACGGTTATAAGCACCAGGATGCATCACATCTGTTTCAATAGATGATTTCAAATTAAAATCAAGCTGAGAAAAACTTGCCAGACCCACTTCTGCCCAGAAATTCGGGCCATATTCCCTTGGATTGATGGACATTAGTTGGTTTCTCCATCCCTCTTGTTGTGACGCCCGGAACAGCATTCGTATTTCTTCCTCCATTGTTGAAATTGAGAAATAAACGAGTTATAATTCGTTAACTAGAATTTGTACGGGTACAGTTGCACTAACACAAATATCAGTACTGGTGCTTGAGTAGAAAATTGGTTCTTTGGATTGGATTGATTTGGTTCTGTCTACGAAAATTGCCTTCGTATATATGTTGTTAAAAGATTTAAGTAATAAAATGTAAAATTGCACTTAGCTATTTGAGCCAATTCCAAAGAAAACTAGAATCAGTACTTCAAAATTGGAATAATTCATAAAACTGGCGAAAAAGTAATCTAATGAGTTAACTGTATATCACAAATAATCTTCTCTTGATTATCGAAGCACCTAGCTAATTGAGCGTTATCGGCAGTGTTGAATGAGACTTCGTTTTTCCTGAAATTAAAAATAAATAAAACTATTATTGCATGTAAAGTTCAAATAATTTATACATGTATTATTTATGTGCTCAGATGAATGGAATAAATCGAAGCCGGGGTTGGGGATTCGGGCAATCTAATAACACAGATATTACTTGTGAATGAGACAATTTTGCAAGTGAATAGAATCAAATAATAAAAAATATTTGTTCCTTTTCTACCTATTTATATAGTAGTTAATCCTATTCCGTACAATTATATGAGTGCCTCTGCCTAGCCAACTGCTACTTAAATTACATAATATCAGAGTCATATACCGCTAGAGCATCACACTGTAACATAGTGTACTATTTGCCGATTAAATCAACAGTTCAACAAAGTTGACCGTCAGGAGTCAATAAGAATCAGATTCAGATCATCAAGTGTCAAAAGATCATCCAAATGGTACAACTTTTTCAAGGCGAAGAACAACTATTTAACTAACTAGATAGACTATCTAACACTAACAACATATTAAATATACACACGAGCATTATACTGTGTACGCAGTATATAAGTATATAACGAAAATTATAATTATGGGAATACATACTTATCTATTTATTCTTATATATTCAGCGTGATATATTGTACTGTATAATATTAAAAGTAAGTAGATAAGACAACTGTGTACAAAGTATGTGTCATATCAGGGATCCTGATAATAATGATTTATTCCACAAAGACACTATGTATGTAACTATATTTTTAACTGTCACAATATCTTCCTATACAATACATGTCTGCGTAACCTGCATAGAATCATATAAAAGCTGACTTTTGTGGCACTTACATATTAAAATAATTAAACTTTTAGTAAATCAATTTTCCATGAAATCCTGACTATTTGCACATAAGTACATACATAAATACAATCATGTATAAATATACTAAATGTAATAATTATAGCACTTTATTTACAGAAGATTAAACTAGAAGTCTGTCATACCCTTACAGTATTTAGGTACGTAACGTTTGTGCAATATATTCGTAATTTCTGCTGTTAAATCTAACCCACATTTTTTAACTAAAATGGAAAATATTATAACAATACTATTCAATATTTAGGCACACTATGGACAGATTTTTCACTTCAAGCTACACATTTGTTGCCGAAAAAACGTTTATCTTGAATCTTGGCTTAATTTCAGCATCCACAGTTTTGTCTGCTTGCTAATAATGCCCTGTTATATGAATAAAGATGAATAAACAATTTCTACCAACTCTTATATAGTACTTATATAGGTTAATTAAAATAAACTTAATAATTATTTAAAAAATATATTATTATAGTAAATAAATATATAATTAATTTATCTTAATAACTTAGTGTAAATTGCAAATAGTTAAATAATGAAAATGGATTAACTTGTTACCTTCTTGCTGTCTCTTCAAAACATGTAAGTATTGTATTTGTCCTGTCTTCCAAATTGTTTAAAATAGGGAATTATTTTTTGTACCACTTATGTAATTTCTTAAGGATTACGAGCACCTTTATGACTTGGTTTGAGAATTTAAAAGTTAAACTTAACTTACAATGAATAAGTACCTATGTAAAATACAAATGTCACTTATTTGATTGCAATTGTAAGTAATTTCTTGTTTTTACTTTATTAATGTTCTAAATGTATAAAATGTGTAGTACACTGAAAAAAAACTATATGAGAATAATTACTGCCTACTTGTACTTGTACTTACTCGTAAGTATTAATGGCCAAGGACACGCATGAAAAGAATATGAAAAATTGAAAGTGGAACAAAAGTGGGTTACTTCTAGTTCACTAGTTTGGGTCGTCTTGATTTTATTGAAGCTGTCTGCTAGAAGAAACTAGACTTGTTATTGTATTTTCTTATTATTGTAAGTATTTATTATCTTTATCTATCTAAGAAGAAGAACAAACACGAACGTAAATGTAGATAATCTGAAGGGTAAGTATAATATAGGTATATTATATAGAATACATATATGTGAAAATGTGAATGTGTTGCTTTTCAATATGATTTGATCAATCACATTTATTACATCACCACATTCACATTACTATCATTCAAATCCAACTTTCCCTCATCCAGATCTTGTGACTTACGTTAAACATTCTCATTCTCAACTAAGATGTAAAAAAAGAAGTTCGCACAAACAGAACAGAAACTTAGAAAAAAGTTACAGCATAGCAAAGCATTAATATAAATAGCGATTTACATCGTACATAATTACGTAGTATGTGTGTACATAATATTTAAACTTGTGTAGTGTAGTTTAATTTTAATTGATAATTAATAATACAAAGATGCTAATTAAATCTTGCATGAATAAATGAACGTTTAATTTAGCTACTTTAACAAAAATCGATAGAATTTTGTATAAAAAAATCACATAGTCAATTAAATAGAGTATAATAATTACATAATACATAAATGCGGTTTCCTCACTTATAAACAAAACAATATAGGTATATCAATAATATGAAATAATTACTATAAACATAGCAAAAATCTAAACGGAAAAATATTTCCATGCACAATTTTTTTTTCTCTGTTCATAAATTACTTTTTATAGGTTAGGGATTTTAGCATGACTTTATAGCAAATTCCTTAATATGGAATCCATACTAACAGTGCTTTTGCCTAACTAATTAGTTATACGCATTATATTCATACCAAGATGAATTGTTCGAATTATTTGCATAATTGTTGTTATATCCAAAATTGCGACGGGGTTGAGTGACATGGGTATGATCTGAGGCACCGTTTGCATAAGCAGGATACAATGGCAAAAGCTGTTTGTCCAACTGCATAACTCTTGTTCGTACTTGATGGCTTTCCGTTTCGCGAATTTTTGGTGGATTGTCATCCGATACAACATTCTTTTTCTGTGTTGCAAAAGGTAAGGTTTTCTGGGGTGTAGCCGAAGTGCGAAATTTCTTCATGAGGTTGTTCGCTATTCGTTTCCCTGTAAACTTTATGCGAAGTTTTTGCCAAAATAGTCGGAGAGTTACGAAATAAATTACTTCGACGAGAGATAGCACGCTAAATCCGAGACAGAGACCTAGTAGTCCTCCGGTGTTGGCTATAAAATAGAATTACTGATACTGATACTCAAGTCATTGTGACATTAAAATATATAAATCAATTTTTCATACTTATACTAGCTTGATTAGCAATAAATCATAAATAGGTAGGTACCAATTAAATCTGTAATGCCATATAGTTTCGACCGTATTTTTGGGACGGTTGAATCGGAACCAAAATAAATATGGACCAGTGATAATTCATTATAGAGCCTAAATGAAACAACTTATGAGTTATTTTAGAATAATTTATATAATTCAAAATTATAATATTTAGTATTTCTCAAGTGTATACCAATCCGGTTTATTTTTCTCAGCGTGATCTCCCCAAACATTGTCAGGATTCTGTAATGTACTTGTGGTTGTTTCAAAATTATATGCCACATCTTCGCAGAGGACATAACAGTGACCACATTTTTTTTCAAGTGTGTCCAGAATATCAGCTATAGATATAAAAATTAATTCTAATAAATAAAATATGCAATAAATGGTGTTATACATTATAAAATTGTTTTATCGTTATAAACCAATAATAAATCGCAAATTGTACTATATGCATTATTCCAGCAATCATAACAAATTAGTTTTAACCTTTCGTTTTAAGAATGCATACTCGATGAGCACTATCAGGGTCCGTATTACATATGTCCGTTTCCTCTCTCCCTTTCCGACATCATAGGATATTTAAATATAAAACGTTAAAATTAAAAGTGATTGAATACAATATTAGCATAATTCATGAAATGAATGATATACAATTAAGTGATATAATAGAAATGTTATTTTTTAAATTGTTCTTACGTGGCATGTAATAATATGTACAATTACATTGATCCGACAGAATAACAGCTTCACATTCGTCAAGACAGCTATTGGCCGAGTAAGCGTTATAAAACTCCAATGATTTCTCCTTGCCATAAAGACAGTTTCTGGTTTTCTAAAAATTTAATTCATCACTTTGTATCAGGTTTTTCCCTTGCAACTTATAATACGCTTGTATATATAAAATTCTAATTTCCAATTGTATAAGAGAAAATCAATTCAAAGTCACAAGTATATCACCCAAAGTTCACTTTAAAGTGCATAAAGTTATATTATTATTCTCTTAACAATTTTCTTACAGGATCAAAATCCCTTATTTCCTTATTGGCCAAAGTTATCTCTGGTTGCATTTCTACGAAGACCTCGTTTCCTAAAATTTTCATATTGCTTGTACATTGAGACATTATTTTGTGATAGAAATAAAACATTAATTAGTATATATTTTAAAAAATAGTGAAGTAACTTACCCATGCCAATTGCTGAACCTAAATGTTTTTACATAAAAACGGCAATTAAATTGTAATATCATATTGCGCATGTACTTTAAGTGTTTACTCTTCATCTAAAATACTTTCTGCTCTAATTGTATTTTCAATATTGTGGTCCTTACCAAAATCAGAAATATGAGGAATTTCTAATTGGCTGTGGAGCATAAACCTCACGCCATTAGAATCCGAAGCAGGGCAAAAATATTCCTAAAAGACAGCAGATTATATAAAATATTTTAGTTTCATTGAAGGTATTCATGCTACCAATTGCCAACATTCGAGATTGTTGCGTACCGACTTTAATATCGACCCCGACAGTTAGTGTTTCAAATTTTAATAAAAATGTTAACCTAAGTATGTTCGTTTGTCGATAAACTATACCTGTGTCCTAGGATCAATAAGAAACGAAAGACCATAGGGCATTCCAGCCCTTTTCTGACGATATGGGTACTTCAAACGCAAAGATTTATCAATAAGGATACCGTCATCATAATTCCATTTCGACCATTCGCGAATTTCTTCAGCGGACCACAAGGGAGCCGACCTAGAACGATTCACTTTTCTACGAGGACTACCCGAAAATCACAAAGCAACATTATCTTGTATCTTAGGTTAAGCCCATTAAGCAACATAATTTTTTGTACAGGTCTACTAAAAAGTTTTGAAGTTGAATATTATGAATATCTTACATTTTCAATAGCAATGGTATTGGATACATGTTGAAAGTACAGCACTGAAATATGTAAAGGAAAGATATGTCCTTGTTATTCCAATTTATAATTCTGGCAAATGTGCAAAATGCAGTTTAAAAATTATGTACTCACTTTGCCGTAATCCGTCACTGGAATAAACAACAAAAAATTCAGCTTATGAAATAACTTAGTCAAAGGTAATGAAAAATATTATAAGCAAAAATAATGCAAATTATTACAAGGAGTAAAATAATTGTATACAATTCTAAAGCAATCAAAATTATTGCCTTTCAATCACCTATTGGTTTAAATACATCTCCACAAGGGACAGGATCCTCAGCCCAAAGACAATGACGAATGAATTGGTTACAAGGAATGGTTTTCTACGGTATAACGGAAGATAATTTGTAAAATTATTATAATCCAGAGCAGAGCTTTAATAAAAAAGTATTAAAATGTAAGAATAAAATATGTTATCAAAATTACTGTCAGCAAAAATTCCAAGAGAGCATCTCCAGCACCATCCTTTGATAGCGTTTCATTGCCCATGCTGTCATCATTAATATCTCCTCTTAAATTGGCAAAGCCTATACTTTTTGCAAAGCTATCTTGCAGTGTACACGCACTATTAATGTACTGTAACTCCTCCTTTGCCTTTTCTATTACTTTCTCAGGGGTACCGGGAGTTGAATTATATGCAATCCTTCCAAAATTACAATATTTTTATTTATACTAATTACCAGGAACATAATTATACAAGTACAAAACTTTTTTAAAGAAGTAATTACTTGAGTATATCTTTGTATAGAGAAATGGGGAATTTATTGATGTTACACAATGTTACTGCTGGAAAAGCAACTCGGTCGATATCCGTCTCAAGTGGGTTGAAGGAAACTATTACTGGATTTTGATAGTAGCGGTCCCAAACTACATTCATTTAATTATCATTTGAATTACTCAATTACAAATTATAATTTAGAACTTAGGTAATTGCATTCTTGAGTAAATAAAAATTGAAAACCAATTTAGTTCCGTTAATAAGTCCCGGATGTACCATTGCCACTTGCCACTTTGTGGAAAATAAACGATACTAAATTATACTGCCACTAAATCCGGGATTGTATTATATAAAATTAAGGCTTAATATTAAAATAACAATAAAATAATTATTTAAACAATGAAAAGGAAATTGGCAATATATTTTTGGGGGTTTGTACAATTTAGTTCTAATACTATTTCTAAGACTATTTCTGCAGTGTCTGTGTATTTGAGCTTTAAAAACTTAAAATATGACATTAAAATATTTATGCTATTGTGCAATTTTGTTGCATTGTCCATTTTTGTCCAATTTTCACATGTTGTCATTAAATTATTAAAATTACTGTATTGTCGAATTAAATGGCATCCTTAAATTATAGCCTTACCACTGTTTATCAACACGACTGCTGCAGACAATCCAACAATAAATATTAGCGCCCAAAATATCCTGAAAATCAAAATCAATTTTACTTTCTGTCGCAATTATTAATTATGACAATTAATCTTTGTAATTAATTAAAATACATCCTCAATGTTATTACGCGAAAATAAAATACCTTACCTTTCGGTAAGGTGCCGTTTCGGCTGGGCGAGAAACTTGAGTCCATGCTGTTTTTCGGTAAAGGATTAAGATTAGTGAATATTTCTTTAACAAAAGATACCCACATACTGCTAATTGTTGATAAATAGTTACCATACTGGACTCCAAACAAAATTCTGCTGTTAGAGAAGGAAGTTTCGGCTCCCACCAGCACATTGCTTTTTGACAGCAACCTTTATTCTTAAACTCTGGAGGAGCATCTTCAGGATTTCGGTAGTTGTTTTTTGCTGTGCCAATTTTCTCTGCCGCTCGTTTCCAGTTAGATACTCCGGAATTGCTCTGTACCTGGATAAGCGAAGACTCGCTGGTACTAAAAGTGTCATTCCTCAAATAGGAATTCTTATTGTTCGCCTGAAGGAATAACTTTTTGGAGTTGCCAAGAACTATACGCTCCAAAGCAACCCCTCTTGTCATATCCTTAACCTTCATTGTAATTATTAAAGAAGATGGGTGAAAAATATTTCTAGAGTTACAATCCGGTTTTGGTTGAAATCTCAGTAGTAGCAAAGAAGGCAAATAAATTCGGATAATTGCCAGAAGGAAAACTAGATAGCTGTGCTATTTCGGTATATGGGAATTTACATACGATGGCAAATAACTAAAAAGTTTGGAATTGCGATTTTCATACATTGTCAACCTAAACTAAAATCGTTTTTGCCAATATCACCTCAAATTACTTATACAAGGTCGACTGGCGCGTGTGAAATTGTAAACGCAAATTGTCCATTTCTGTTTTCTATTCAATTATAAATGCAGTGCATTAGTGGTGCTGTTAGAGAATATTAGTTGCATACACGCATAGCAAATAAAGTAAAGATAAACTTTCTCCATTCCCTAAATGTTTTATATCGATAATAAATACAAAAGCTTAATACAAAGGAAAGTAAAATCAGTATTGATATTTAATATTTTAGAAATAACAAAACATAAAATATTCCTCTGGTCTTTTACAAATCGTGATTTTCATTGAATTTGGTGAGAAGTATGCCATTATGTGCGTCAATAAGTGCTTTAGAGAAATACCTTTGATGTTTCGACATGAATATATTGTCTGTGGACTCAATCACTCAATTAGCGTACCTAGTAAATATTGATATCACGCTCTCTGTTCTACACAATATGACCAAAAAATTTAATATTGTAAAAAACGAATACTAAATGCCAAATATCTAATAAAAGCCAGATTTCAGAGATCGAATAAAAATATCAACATTTTTTAACTGCTGGGAAAAATACAGTAGCTATACTATCTGTGACAGCTTGCCAACTATTTAGGAACATTTTTACAAAATTCCCTTTTCAGCCAGTTTTAATGTAGTATGCAGCAACAACAAAACCTGTTTTAATGTCATGTACTATTAAAGCAGAGAATAATTTTATTCCAATAAGTTAGTGGTGGATAATTAATTTTATTCTTCATTCATATTAACAATGCTGTGCTTAATTAATATAATTAAGGTTCTAATGATCCCTATACTTAAATGTATTTTCCGTATTGTATCCACACTTGTAACTTTTAGGTTTGGCGATCCGATCCGATCCGATCCGATCCGATCCCAGCCCCTTCCAAAATCCTAACGATCCGATCCGATCCGATCCCTGCCCCATTAAAA
>JAQFYC010003757.1:0-19593 GCA_034694165.1 Tomocerus mixtus
TATGTGACCCATTTTTGTCTAACTTGTACTGGTGACCCGTTCTCCTATCCGTGCTACCCATCGAGTCCCCCTTAAGGCTTCGATATTGGAAACTTTAATTTTTTCATTAAGTAAGGAATACACATTTTATTGATTATATTTTTCTACTGATCAACCTCATTTGGCTTATTACTAGGTATTGCTGTCTATCCTGATAGTTGGATTGGATCAAATAATGACTTCATTGTCCTTTACCTTCTGAAGTCCATTTTTATTCTATTCTCTCCTTTCATATCGCTAATTAAAGCAGCAACATATTCTTCTGATATTTCTCCAACAGTTTTACTCATATTTTTAATTTTTCCCGTTGTAAAATGAGGTGTTAGAGCTGCTCGAACAGTTTTCCATTTTTCATCTAGTTTTCAAAATAATTACTTAATAGAATATATTTTCAATTGGTGTCTTCATGTGAAAATGGATAATTAGATATAGCTACAAATATGTATGAAGTACATACCATCAAGGAAATCAAGGAGTTCTTTAGTAAGTGGATGATCATCCAAAAATATTCTATGATTTCTAAAATGTTCAAAATCTGTTGACAAAATCTTGCGAATTATTTTCGTATCAGATATATAGATCTGGGGTGTTCGTCCGTCATATAACTTTAAAAAGTAAAATTATACAAATACCGTAAATGATACATTATTAAATAAATAACTGTCATTACAAAATTAGATTTCATGAAATGTTAAAGCAAAAATTTTAAAGTACCTACCCCGTACACATGTCCGTACTTGAGTGATCTTTTATGGTCTTCAATGTGTGGATAAATTTTGTGTGCATTATAATTGCTCCCAAGAATCCAATGTGGTTTTACCACGGGTATTCCTAATTTCTCCAGAGTTCCATAATTCCATCTGCCGTATATGATCAACGAAACTGTTATTACGGCAACTAAAGTTATAATTGCAACCAGCAGCCAGTAAAGGATTGCCAATAGTAAACCCCACATTGTTCTAATCTTATTTGGATTATTTTTAAGTTGTATTTTATTTTGAAAGTATTCTTAAAAATGCTATTTATGCTAACATGAGATTATCAAGTATATAATAACTGAATATATCTATTTCTCACGCGCCTATGCTATACATAACAGGTTGCTGTGTCTGGTGTATGCTAAATAATAGAAGTAAGGCTGTCCTAGAACTTCCTTGACTATATTTGATTTATTGTTAGAGTAATACATTTGAGAGTGATAAAAATGTATTATATGTATGTGTGGTAAACTTTAGGCTGGGTATTAAATCCTATGCAAACAAATGCATTTGTCTTGCAGGATGCCATCCTAATATATATCTATACAATATGATTCTAAATGTTAGATTAATGCATCTTGCTAATAGAATGTGATATAATGGATGAATGGGTGTCGTGATGTTATGTCCTTGTGATTCAACTTCAACTGAGGATGAGTTGTTGATTTTGCTATAACGCTGCATGTTTAGAGCAAAGCAGACTGATATATATTACAAAAACGAATACCTACTACAGATATAACGTTAATATAGGATACGTAACAAACCCAACTTCATTAAAGTAGGTAAGTCTGATATACTGCTTATATTCATGAAAGAAAATAAGTATCTAATAAGGATCCGTCAAGGTCGCAAATTATTTTTTCAATATAATGTTCAAAAAGGATCTGAATCGACGGAAGCACAATAAAGAATCCCTTACATCAAGGATATTGTATTAAAGTTAGTATGTTTTTTGAAACTTTTTTGGTGCTGGCTTTACAGGCCTGCCCATTTGGTAATATTTGCTTTAGAACGGTGATGCCAGCGTAACTGCATTAGATGATGCAAGGGCGCTGCGCTGGTGGCACGGACTAGACTAGCATTACTTTACAATTTTTCTTGGCGAATGTCTACTTCAAGTTCGAAAATCTAGATTATCATAAAAAAACGAAGTACCTAATTTAATTTAGTGTTACATTATGGGTTTTATGGATAACGCAAAAATACACACTAATCAGCTATATATGTAAAATTGTATTTCATAATATATTGTTGTTATGTTGGGAACGTGAACGGAACGAGGATTTTTTAGATTTTTTGGGAAAATATGCACATGATCTTTTACCTACCGATCAAACGGCCAACAGTTATCTGTATGCATATCTGTGTGCGTTATTATAACGGAGATTAGGAGCATTTGAAAAAAAGTGAATACTATTTCAATGTATATGTAGTAAATATAATAACGCTTATATATTTGGAGAATTTGTATATTTCATCTCCTGGTATTTATTTACCCGAATACTTCAATTAATAAATCCCTTAAAGATTTAATTTGCCAATTTCAATGCAATTTACTTAATTCCGCCGATTAAAGTCTACAAGAATTGGATCATATTGTGTCATTACAGGATTCCCTATGGCAATCTTCAAAACGGTATCTGCTCTTTTCTCAATTGTGAACTCTTTCATGAAATGACAGATGACGATTTTAAACATTTCAGTGACGAATCTCTGACCAATACAAGCTCTGGGTCCATGCCCGAATGATCCAAAAGCATACGGATCCAGATTTTCTTTTTGTCCGGGCATAAATCGCTCAGGGTAAAATTGGTCAGGGGTTGAGTAATAGTCTGGATGTTTATGCAGGGCATAAGTAGGGATAATCACGGTCATACCCTTCTTTATTTTCAAGCCATTGAATTCCCAATCTTGAGTGCATATACGATCCGGACGGAAGAATGCAGGTTGAATTCGCAAAACTTCAGAGAAACAAGCTTGCAAGTAGGGCATTTCGCCACAAGTGTCGTAGTTTATCTTACCACCGTGTTTTGCTAAACTGGAGTCGATTTCTTTCAAAAGCTTTTCTTGAACTTCGGGATTGGTGGCCATGAAATATGTGAAAAATGAAAGGCTCGTTCGAATCCCTTCGTAGCTCGCAATAAAGAACTCATATGCCTGACTCAGGGCTGTTATTTCTGTTATCCCTAATCTTTTGTAGTCAGCGTCGGTCTTTGCTTTCTTAAAGATCTCCAAAAGTGTGTTCACCATATCCTGCTTTTCAATCTTAGATTGTTCCCGTCCTTTTAATATACCCCTCATAGTTTTCACAAAGCTGTCAATGGATTCGTTTGGAAATATTGGAGATAGCTTTGTAAGGAAGGGCAATACAGCTAAACAGCAATACAGATCAACAATGTAAAAATATTTCTAATTATCAGGAAATGGATATACTTATGTTGGAAATTTTGATTGAATAGTAATTATCCGTACTAGTTAGAGTAAATTTCCAGTCGAGAACAATCATGAAATCTCCCCCCACTGCTTCCTTTAAGATTTCAATGAACTTATTGTTTGGATCCCGAGCGTTTTCAATATTTATCCCGCATAAACATTTTCCAATCAGTTCTAAAATCAAAGGTGGGCAGTATCTGAAATATTTGGTAGACAGGATGACATTATCAAAACGTAAAATGTACTTATGTATATTATAAAATGTATTAAGTATTTGTAACAATGTATATATTATATTAATAAATATATGTATATATATTAATATATATATTAATGTATTTATTATGCTGCAGTAAAAGTAGACACCCCTGGCAATGTCGATATAGTGCATTGGCAATTTGACATCATTCGGGATCATCGTATAATAATCGCCAATTATTATACGGAAAATAGCTAAAAGATATCCAAATGTATTTGTCGGATTATGTGTATCAAAATTGATAGGAAAACTGTCTAGTTGGTAGACATCCCATGCAACTGATTTCATTTCGTGTAAATGGATGTCCTAACTTGTCACTTGAATAAAACCGAATTACAATTACAATGTCGATACTGCCCGGGATGCCTAAAATTTTGGCTACAACATATTATATAAAGTATAGAGTTACTGTTATTTGTACTTTCTAAAGTCCATCGTCATTCGTTTCTCGCCATTCATATCCTTTACCAAAGCAGTTACGTACTCTTCAGACAACTCTCGAACTGTTTCACACATCTGTTTGATTTTTGCAGTGGTAAACTGAGGAGATAAAACAGCACGGATCGTTTTCCATTTTTCATCTACATTTTCAAAAGACTTTACACTTTTACGAGTTGTTTCAGGAAATATTTATCAATATTTTCTATTAGTATGTCTAGGAAGGTATAGTACCATCGAGGAGATCAAGTAGTTCTTGGGTGACTTCATTTTCAAATGGGAATTTTCTATGATTTCTAAAATGTTCAAAATCCGTAGTCAAAATTTTACGAATGATTTTTGTATCGGAGATAAAAATTTGAGGAGATCGGCCTTCGTAAACCTAAATATCATGAGATGAGAATAAAGTCCACTTTATCCACATATACAGATGGATTTAATTTTTACAGACAATTAAAATAAACTAAATAGTTCATGTAGTAAATACTATAGTACATATTATAGTAAAAATAACTTCCAACTTCATAAAGATTAATTTATTATTTACAATATGGTAAATTAAAAATTGTATTTACCCCATAAACATGCCCGTATTTGAGTGACCTGTTCAAGTCTTCAATTTGAGGGTAAATCTTGTGAGCATTATAGTTGCTACCCAGAATCCAGTGAGGCTTCACAACGGGTATTCCCAGTTTCTCCAGAGTTCCATAATTCCAGCGGGCGTAAATAACTAATGATCCTCCGGCCACAATGACCAAAACTAAGGCTATTTGAAGTAGCCACACTAACACTGACATTAGTAAATCCCACATATTGCTGTTTAATACTATTTAGTGTAATATTTGCAAAATATTAATTTATTGGTTTATCTGAATTCATTCGCCCGCACTCTGAAATGTACATGGCTTTTGTCGGACTGCCTAGTGAAGTCAAATGATAGAAAAGCCAATATCCAAACTTAAGCGATTACATGATAATGGGAAATGTCCTTGAAAAGAATTCCCTACTATGCTACATGTTAATATGATTCACTTGCGACGATTAGTTATATAACTGGGACAATTGTCCAGCAGAACAGACTATCCGTTTGTATTGGATATTATTATCAATGCAATGTATCTGCTGTCTGCTGGTGTTGTAACATGTAACTACAGACAATAAGGTTATTTCAATAATGATAATAGTATGACTAGTATGTACTGTACCTATAAATGACATACCTACTATATACTTATGTAATATTTATGTTAAATACTTCAATACCATGCCCCGGTCTAGTCCAGGCCAGGTATAAAAAACATTTGAATGCAAAAATGCAAACAATCAAAAGGCTTTAAATGATTAGATACTACTCTCTCTACATGTTATGTAAATCAAACATCTGAAACAATATCGCAAAACACAATACATTGCACAAATGTCAATTAAAAATATCAGTTAGCACAAACAGTAGTTTCCTTATCTTTATTTGTACATTTATTACAGCTTATACAAGCATTTTTTGCATGTTCAATCGTAAATATGAAAATTAGATTGTGAAATAATTACTATTAATATTGAGCTTTTACTGAATCGTGGCAGAAATTATTAAAATGCTGCTTTCATTTTTCAAAAATAAATCGTCAGTTTAAAAACTTGCATTCAGCGTGTAATTTTAATATTTTCTTCGTACATCTTTGACTTCTGGGTGAACGAAAATCGGCATCTCAACTGTCAACAAAAAAATATATCTACAGAAGTGGAAGCTAAAAGTTATAATTATAATCCTTCCAGTAGATACTCTTAATTTCACAAGCAACTGTCAATAGATTCATTTATTTTTAATATAGTGAACAGAAAACAGATATTATTATATTGTTACTTCCTAATGAGAAAATAAATACCAATTTAATGCTATTTAAGTAGCATTGTGAAACACACTAATGAAATCAATTATTAACTAGCGAAAGATAGTTTTCAATGATCTAGGTCTACATCACATATTTTTATGTGTAATCGTGCTAAAGTCAAAATTTTGCAACTAATTTTAGCTACAGCCATATACCAATTAGTACAATACACTGTTGTTCCATAACCTACATACAAGAAGAATTAGTGTATTGTTTATATAAATGGGGGGGGGGGGTTTAAAGGGCCTCTTCCAGGGGGATGCAATTAATAAACCCCATAGATAACGTCATAAATGGTATATTGGGTTTATTGGGACATGTCGGATGGGTGTATGGTGCCTTGAGATGGTTATGGGGACATGTCGGATGTCGGCTAACTTCGGCTTACCTGGCTGTACCTGTACCAAGCAACCGCAACAACAGGACCACTTTTTAAAAAGTGCATGAATTATTTTTTAAAAGTAGCAGATGTGAGTTAACGCCAATAAAATGACATATTAAACATTCATTAGGGTGGTCCACCTTCTAAAAATATGGATTATGTGGGCTTTTACATGTTTAAAAATATTCAGTGAAATAGTTTTAATGTGTTTTAAAGCAAAAAAATTATCCTAGAAGATACGCATCTGTATCACATGTATGCTGAAAACCCCTATGCCTGGGGACTCGTGAGAGAAAAACAGACTAGAAAATCCATCATACTCCACCTTCGTTCTCATCTGGGGCATCAAATAGAATATGTATCAGGGAGAAGGCCAAATCGAATAAATATCGATAAATATTTATTTAAATTGCGAACGCTCGTAGACTATTGGAAGGGTCTAGAATCACAGTTCCAGTAACAACATTAATAACATTTATACATTTTATTGTTGGTTATATTGAAGTACAAAGAATTGTCTATTTATGTGTTGCCCTGCAATTTCCTGTACATGTAATAATTATAGAATACTAGTTAAATTAAGGGGTTAGAAGAGCCTTCACTATAAAATACTGTGTAACACTATATATAGTTATGGTCCAAAGGTATATGTACCATTTACCATAGTGTAGTAGATAAGTAGGCGTACTTAATATAACTGTGTGTAATTTTGTTGTACTGTGTACTACTATTTAATACCTAGTAGAATAGGTGTATAAATATCTAAGAACCTGAGTAAAGTACCACCTCTAGGTAGAATTTAGGATCAAGATTAATAATAATAAGAAAAGGTCGTATCTATTAATATATATGCACGTAGTATTAAGGTTGCATCTGTTGTTAAGCGGAATTGGTTAATCTCAAGTAATATGTAAATTGTAACGTAAAGGTAAATGATGTATATAGCTTATTGTTTTCTATGAATTGTATACAATCTACAGTAAAACCCCAAATGACTATTGTATCGGTGTGTAAAACTTGAAAATCTATGCCCTTGATCTGCCAACTCTTGGTAAACCGGCTTTTGTCTTGCTCTTTAATGTAGTCGTACGTCGTACTCTTCCTCGGTCAGATTTCATCAGTGTTTGTCCAGCACTTCTCCAGTCCATTCCAGTGCAGTGTCTTCTCAACTTATCTCAACCGTTCTTCACTTTCTTCCCTCTTCAGTCACTTCCATAAAAGTTTTTACTCTCCCACTTTTAGAGTGAGTTAGTTAGCCATAACCACGCAGAATGTCTTCAACAGTATTCAACAAACTTCGGTTGGGGATTTGTCATATTGGACATCGATATGCATCAACGACAGGTGGGCACATCAATTTTAAATTCATAATGTAGCGCAGTTGTGAAATTATGAAATAAATTAAACAAAAGTTTTCCAAAAAGTTATTTTTGTATCATGGCTGTGTAATGCAGTTACCATGTATAAAACAAAAATATGCTAACTTAGAAATCTCATCCTAGTAAGAATTTACATTAGTAGTCCATAGTAAGTTAATGTGAAGAGCAAGAATGTCACCAATAATACCCATCGTGGTCACGCCACACCAAACAGGAATTAAGGCATTATACTATATTTATGTAATTAGTAAAATTGGATCAATCTTTATAAAAATTGGTGTATTGTAAATTATTCTGTAGAGTTTTTTAAGTCATCCTCCTCTTCACTTCACAATTAATCAAACTATTAATACACCTCTATATTAGAATCGTAAATTGGTACCTCTCAAATCCTATGTAATCCAATACAATAATGTTTATAATAATTGTTAGGTTAGTTATATTAGTGTGGTGATAATTTGCACCCTGCAGGGAACTGTCTGTGTGCGCATAAGTATCAAATGTATTTGTATCTTAAATGAGGAAAAATGATTTTAACGTAATTTTGGAATCTTGTAAGATTCTGTGTCACGAATGTATGTTTTTCTTGTTCCTATGCCGTATACATCGGCTTAGATCCTCCTATATATATCGTAATTTGCTAAGAAATGATTAGTTAAGCAAACTGTGTTGGCATACGAAAATTAAATTCCTTGGAATAAATAGTAATTCTGTAAATGAGGTAAAACTATGTAAAGTGGACAAAATCTTGTGAAACCAGTTTTGCCAATGACAGAGGTAGATGCAAACCAGTTTACACTGTTCTGCATGTTGTACTAAGTGTCCAGTACCTGTATTTAAAAACAGACATATACGTTTCCGAAATATTAACCAAACTGGACACAGCATACCTATTATACAATAGAACGAGTCACCAAGCATCTTGTCATTGTATGTAGTATATATATATTGCAGCTATTATGTGATGTAGTTTTATATAGTTGTATAATTGCATAATATACCGATTATGGTTCCAAAGATCTTCATTTTTACTAGTTTGATATAGATGCACATTGTACAACACTAGGATACATTAGCTAATGTTATTTTCTGATGTCAAAAACACGGTTTAAATGCTTTCGTTTACTTTCCAAAATATTTTATTAGATATCTAATATATTTTGTTAATTCGCAAAAATATATCATTACTGATAATGTTGGTTGAGTTTAGGAAAAGTTTAATCAAGGCCATCAAGTTTCTCGTCTTATGAACGCCAAAAACTACACTATCGGCTACGTAGGATTTATATTAACTAAAATCTAAACATTTAGTATTAGAATGTTTAATGTTTAATGTAAAGCACCCTTTTGCCCGAGTCTGAAGTTCTTAACTCCGTAATATAAGTAAATAAATAATACACCTATGCCATTTTACGCATGCATTGCAGATACAATTATTTTATTGGTAGTGTAATCCTATTTATCAGCATATTATGCGTGGACTATTGCGTAATTGGGTGCGGTGAAATATTATCATAGCATGTCTTTATAGAGTAAAAGTAAATACTACATGTTCAAAAATAAACACGAATTTTGCACCTACAGGTAAATCTGTTGGATTCATCGGCCTGGGAAACATGGGACAAAACATGGCCACAAATCTAATTAAAAAGGGACATTCTTTGATTGTTTACGACATTCAATCATCAGCTACAGGGGCTGTTGAGAAACTGGGGGCCAAAGTTGCTTCTTCCCCTGCAGAAGTAGCTGCAGGAAGTGACAGAGTTGTGACAATGCTTCCTACTTGTCAACATTGCAAATTTGTCTATTCTGGACCGAATGGGATTTTAGAGTAAGAAAATAAAATTTCTCAAAGAATGATTTGAAAAATTATAATGCCACCCAATGTTACAATGTGTACTAAAATTAAGTTTTGGAGTTTGGACTGAAAAATATATTTATTTCTCTGTTTTAGAGGTGCAAAACCAGGAACCCTTCTACTGGACAGCAGTACAATTGACCCAGAATCATCTAAAGATATCGCAAATCTTGCTCAGCAGAAGAATGTAACATATTTAGACTGTCCTGTATCGGGAGGTTAGTATGGTTCTGTAACCCTTAACTTTTGCTAAATCTAATCTAACCACTATAGGGGACAATTATTATTGAAAGATTCGTTTCAAAGTTTAAATGATTAAACTAACGGTGCTGCTCCAATCTGTAGGTACTGGTGGTGCCAAGAATGCAACTTTGACTTTCATGGTTGGAGGTCCGCTGCAGCAGTACAAAGAAATTGAGATGTTGCTCCTGGATATGGGGGCAAAATCTGTGCATTGTGGACCCGTTGGCGCTGGACAAGCTGCTAAAATTTGCAACAATATGCTTTTGGGTATTTGCATGATAGGCACGGCTGAAACAATGAATTTGGGGATGAAAATGGGACTGGACCCTAAACTTCTGGCTGGAATCATCAACTCTAGCTCTGGGAGGAATTGGTCCAGTGATGTTTATAATCCTGTCCCAGGGGTAATGGAAAATGTACCGGCTTCAAATGACTATAAGGTAAGCTATTAAGCTTATTATATACTTACTCGTATTTTAACATTTCATTTCAATCGTACACAATTATTTAAAATGTATCTAAAGCCCTTTAAGCAACAAATAGGAACGCTACAGCAATTGATTGTAGTTTGCATCGTAAACCATTGCGCATTTTTTACGTTTGTATTCCGAATTCGAATAGTACACAATTGAATGGGGCTAAATGTAATAATATTCGTTTTGGCAATAGGGAGGATTTGCGACAGCGTTGACGACAAAAGACTTAGGTTTGGCCCAGAAAGCTGCTTCAAATACAACTACCCCATCACCCCTGGGGGCATTATCTTATCAAATCTACAGATTGCTCTGCGCTAAAGGATATGGAGAGAAAGATTTCTCCTCTGTTTTTCAATTCCTCCGAGATGGAGAGGAAGTATATAAAAATTAAATCCCTGAGTTTGAGTATTTTTAACTGTTCAACTATCAAGTATGTACAATAATTTTAATTATTTACGTTTGAAATTCGAAATTATATCCTTGCCAAATAAATACAATATAATATAGAAAATTGACATTCTTTTTACCGTCACAAAATAACAAACCGTTTTTAATAATTAAGTTTTAATTCGGCCATAATAGTTAATAGCTTATTATATAGGTATACCTCCTCAAAACAAAAAAAAATGCAATTACACCAAAACTTATTAATTAACTGGTCTTATACCGGGAGAAATGGAAAAGTAGTTCTCCGTAAAAATTTGTAACTAGACATAGAACAAGTACAGAAAGAATATTCATGAAAAATCCGGCCTTTATCATAACCGGCAACTTGAGATTAGATCCTGGAGCAGAGTAAATGAGAGCATTTGTGGCCGTTCCTACGGGGAGCATGAATGCAAATGAGGAGGCAATTGTAGCTGGAAATGTCAGGTACAGAGGATGAATCCCAAGATTTGTTGACTAAATACAATAAAAAACATCAGATAGGACAGGCAAAAGAACTTTCTTTCTCTCATTAGATTACTGAAAGAGGAATTTAAAGCAAAATGTTAATATAAAAACTCAAAACGAACCAGATCAAGAAGGATAGGGATAATAATTGTTGCTGTAGCACTATTTGAAGCCACTTCTGTCATAAACGTGATAAATAGAAGACATAAAAGTTGAATGAGAGGGGGTGACAATCCGGACAGAGAGTTCAAACATTCAGCCATTCGAGCAGACAGCCCTGTTTGCTTTGTTGCACTAGATAATGCATATCCTCCACCTTAACGAATTGTCCACAAACAAAATAAATACTATTGTTTTTATATTAACTGTGTACCTGAAATTGGGATTTTTCTAGTAATCACAATTATAATTTTGTCAACAATTAGCTAATTAATTATATATTTTATTGAAATCCTAAATCAGGGTCTTAATGTGTCTAACGCATAATAATATCTGTAGTAAATTGGAAAAAGAATTTATACGTACCAATCAACAGAAATACTAGTCCAAATGGAATCCTATTTTGAGCAAAATTCCAGTCGAGTAGAGGATGAAATTCCCATTTTGAAAAATCTATTGAGAAGTTTGAAAGGAATTACCACAGTATCCATAAAAACGAACCTAATCGTAGTTTCATAACATTTAATACATTAAGCTGAAATCGCCAGCCTTAATGAACTAATTAATATTATGCACACAAATTTTGATGATTTTGAAAACAAACCTCCAGTTTTTAACCCAAGATAAAACTCTGGATCCTTTGGTATGACAAATAATAGCACACCGATAATTAAGGTCCCAGTAGAAATACTGACTTTCTTTTCAAAGAGGACACTCCACCCGGGTATTACTTTCGGGTCATGGAAAATCCAAACTACCACGGCAGTAGCGAACAAAGACGCCAATGCCAGTTCGTGTGTTGTGATAGCTCCAAGTTCGGCGTATTTTCGCAACAACATTTCCTTCATCCTTCTCTCGGTTTCCGCAGTAAAAAGACTGACAGAATCTTCCTTCTTCCAAAATTTAAACTTATCTGGAATTCCGAAGATAAAAAATTGGAGGTATATCCAACCTACGAATGTATTTAAAGTCATGGGCACAATAGCAAAAATCATCCAAGATGTAAAAGTCAAACTGATATCCTCTCCGTATTGTTCAGGATCCAGACTGCAAAAGGAGATTGTACCAGTGCAGTACCAAGTACATAACATAAGAGTGCGTAAATGGGTACTTATTTATTTAGACTTCAAATGAAATGTAATGGGATCAAATAGAATGCTCACCCGCCCATCGTTTCCATTCCAATCATATTAGTAGACGTCCCTAAAATATTTTAGTATACTTTATACTTTTATTACTTACAGCATTAGCCTAGTATTTTTATTTACTTAATATGCTTTAAGAATATTGTACATACTTTATTACCTGTTACAACCCCAGTTCCTCCCAAATTAGACGAGTAGCAAATTCCTAACAAAAACATTGTTCGTACTCGTTCAATAGTTTTCAAAATTTCTGTCTCGCTTTCAGAAGCATTTACATCAGTCAAACTCTTAAAGATAACAACAATTGGGTACGTTAATCAGCTACATTCAACCAGGTGCTTTATATAAAAAACATATACTTTCATGATGAGAATAGATGTTTAACAATAATCACTTTATGCATTTCGTCGACAACAGCAAGGGTAATGGGCACCATCATTGCTGCAGCGGCGACATTGAACATCCACATGGAAAGGGACATTGTTGTCAACATTATTCCTAATAGTAGCCTAATACAATGTATTCAAAACCAAAAATCCTTAAAAATGTATTGCATAAATCTTTTGACTTTACTACTGTAAGTATTCTACTACATATATCAATCATGGATAGAAGGCTTACCTCCTTGAATAATATGCTTTAGGAGCTTTAAAGCAAGGGATACTTTAATACTTTAAATATGAATTAAGATTTTATGGTAATAGTAATTAGTAATTACCTAATCTACTGTTAAATTTATTAATGAAACGTTTTAAGTAAAGGTTTTACATGGAAGGACTTGCTCCAGTGAAAAGCATTACTCTGAGAGCAATTCTTCTGTGAATATTAGAATATTCGAAAGCTAAAGCGATGAGCATTCCTCCTAAGAAAACCATTGAAGAATCTTTCATATGATGCTCCACAACTACTTCTGCAATATTTGACACAAATCGTGAAAAATGTAAATATTGTTCCTCTAAATCTTCTATAAACTATGTAACAGTTCAATTAATAAATTGCACAGTAATAATTAGTTTCGCCTAAAAATATTTCTAAATATTACAATCAACTTTTAAACAGGAATTAAATTGAATGCCATACCTGAACTTTGAATTCCCATAAGGGGAAGTAGAATCATCGGGACTAAACCAGTAACTGGAATAGGAACGCATTCAAAAATCCAAAACACAGCCATTAATAGCAGCATATAAGCGCAATAACCCTCCTGTGCGAGAATTTTAACATGTAGAAATAGTAGAAACACAACTATTACTACAGTATTAGAAATATAAACACTAAAATGCCAAATTAAATTCCTTTAAAGCAATAATGGTGTTAACTATATGAATCCAAATAGTAATACTCATCTAATACGTTTAATAAAAATGACGATAATTTACTCTTGAATAGCAATTTTGTGTTGGACTTTATTACACTTCAATCACACAAAATCCCAATCTATCGTAAGCATGGTCAAACAAATAAAATCATTAAAAATAAAATTAAAATAAAATTAAAATAAAATTAAATATATTTACTTGGGACTCCAATTTCAGGGGCAATGGAAGTAATAAAATAGGTAGGCAAATAACGACGAGACAACGCCAATAACTTCGCAATAGTTTTAGTTTTGGAACAATCATTATGCCTGCTGTAATTTACTAACAATTAATTAAAATACAGTAATTCCGTATTGTATAAAATATTGGAAAATCAATAGATACATAAACAGATGCTCTAATGATAATTTTACATAAATAAGCTTGCTACAGGTAATGAAAACTTAAAATATTATATCTATTCCTAAGAATCGAAAGACTGGAACTTATAATATCTTCACAGTTGCGTCACTACATACATTAAGATGATCAAACAGGCATGTTAAACTCATTTAGCTGACGTTACAAGGTTGAGTTAGTTGAGTACTGAAGGTATTGATATTGCACGTAAAGTACTGATATGTAGTACAAAAAGTGACACAAATTATTTTCCCATGACTTAAATTCGCTACATCATGCATCATTACGTTTCGTTGCCTTTTTACAAAGATTCTTGGTGTGCCGTCAAACGGCGGTATAGTGTTTACAATGAAGGCAATTACCGATTTAATTTTTACTTTAGATATTCATAGTAATGGTAAGTGATTTACTTATTTCAAATTATTTTGTTCCTCGACGGATGTCGGCCAATAAAAGTTTCTTTAATCATCTGATTTCGTGAGCCTGAATAATTTAACATTTTTCTTGTCATTGGTTCAATGCAAGAGAAGGAAGCTCATTTCTGTTTACTATCTCAAGTCAATAAAAATTTACATATAAATAGTAAATATGCCTATACGTGTAACACAATATAGTATAGAGGTAGATAGAACGGTACAAGAATAATTCTCTGGATGTGTTTTCAGATATCCCGAATGTTTCTCCTAACATATTAAAAAAAGTCAATTTCGGGGTTTACAGTATTTTGAGTGTTTGTATACATCTTGCCTGGTAGGAAAACTTTTTTTACACACTTTACATTCATGAGGTTTAGAGCCAGTATGCGTGTTCATATGATCTCGAAGATTATGATCATACTTAAAGGTGAGTCCGCAAGTTTTACACTCATGCTTCTTGGAGTACTTGTGGGATTTCATGTGCTCTCTCAATAACTTTTCACTTTTGTATTTTCTGGGACAATTGTCACATTTGAGTGGATAAAAATTATGTTCCTTCTTGTGGACCTTGGTTTCGTGGTGTTGCAAATCAGAATTTTTGTAATAACGTCTTTTGCATACGAGACACAGAAATCGTTTTTCATTTATGTGTTTCTCCATTGTACTATGATTATCCAGTTCTTTTGATGTTGAGAAACACACTGCACAAATTTCACACGAGAATCCTTTCTGTTTTGTACGAGAATGCTTAGTTGTACATTTATTCATAATTCTTTCCACATAATGAGTTTTCTTGCACCCAACACATGGAAAACGCTTTGTTATTTTGCTTGCTAAATGAGTCACACAATGCCGAGTGAAGTCAATGCGGGTAGATAACTTTTTAAAACAAATATTGCACTTATGCTTTTTATTTTTGTTATGAACGAAACGTTTGTGTTCTCGAAGGGAAATTCTCCAAAGAAACTTTGCCGAACATGCTTTGCAGTGAAAATTCTTCTTTGTGTGTAACTTAAGGTGCTGCCGCAAATTGGTTTTCTTGCGAAAACTTTCTTCGCAATTTTTGCACTGGAATACTTTGGGTGAATGAGAACGGTAGTTGTGAATTCGTAATAACCTTTTGTCTTTAAACGACTTAGGACAAGATTTACATTGAACATTTTTGTTTGGGGGATGAAAGAGTTCGTGAATTTTTAAATCCTCTAAATTTGAAAACCACCTGGAACACGTTGAGCATTTTTTCCTTTCTGCATAGGCATGTCCTGATTCCGAAATGTGAGTCTTAAATTCTTTATGAAAGTTGAAAGCTAGTTTACAGGATTCATCTTGACATTTGAAACGCCTTAGAATTTCATAGTGACGCGTTGGCTTTATCCTCTCCTTGTTTTTCTTAGCTTTCCTTTCGTTTAATTTTTGCTTATCTTCTGAATCGGAGTCACCGTAAACATTTTCGCCCTCCGAATTAGGTTTCATTTTTTTGTCCCTGTGAAACAGGAAACGAGTAAAATAAAGGGGTAATAATTAAATCAATTAAACCCTTCATAAAGGACTCCATTTCTAACTTAATTAACTCGTAGAAATTCTCAAAGTATTAACAAACTAAATACAGATGGTTTAATGAGTTATAAAGACTAAATATATAATCTTACGTTTTAGTTTTACAAAATTGGCTTTTGTTAATTATTCCATTTGTAGTTTTGCTTTCTCTCCGTACAATTAGGCTTTCAGCACTTTTGACAAGCTTTTCCAACTTGTTTCGAGGTGGTGAACAGATAGTTTGCATGGGATTTATTACTTTTCCTGTTTCATCAAACTGCAGTCCTGGAAATGTTTGCAAGAAATATACTTATGCATGTAAACTACTCGACAAATAATAAATTCATGACTACATAGATATGAGACTTACTTTTAAGAACTACTTTCAAAGTCTTCAAGGTTACTGTATTGGTTTTAGTGGAGCCGGAAACAATGGCATCTCCAATGTCTGGTTCTGAAATATTTGTTTTAGTTTAATGTGCTGATAATGTGATAATACATACAGTTACATACGGCTACTTAAAATGGTATCAGTATTTAAAGGCTTCACAAAATAACTTATTTTAAATTCTAATAAATAACTACATTTTGCAACGATTTTAGCGAAAGGCTATGTTTATCATTGCTGGTTAGACACGAAAAAGGCGACGCATTGGAACTGCAACTGCTACGTCTCTCTAAAATGGGGAAATATACCTTTATGTACAATTCTCATTTGCATAAACTTATATTAAGAGGTAAGACTTGTGTTTAGCACACACAGTACAGTGAGTACAGTACACTTGTATTATTTTTTAAGGGAAGAATAAATAAAAATAATAATTCATATCTTTACCTATCTCTAGTCTTTTAGTAGGAAAATAAAAGGTAGAGATAACAGTAATTTAACCAAACCTTCTATGCGTTTAATAAGTATTTTCATATTACAGCACAGACTATCATATTAAGACTAATTATTGCTGCAATTTATTGAATTCTGGATCATTACCTCTCTCTTCTGGAGCTTTTCTTAGATTCTTTCGGGGCACATTTGGCTTGTCAATGCCAGATTCAGCAGCAGTTTCGAAAACATCATTTTTGACCTCTTCTGGTTCTTCGCACAATGAATTCAATTTCTCATTTCCAATCCCAAAATCTTTGTCATCGTCTTTCTTGTCATCTTGAGGTCTCCTACAGTCTTTCTCTTTAAGGTCTTCTTTACTATCTAAGTCTACAACTTGATTTTGATTTGATGACAACTTAAGTGTAGGGCCACTTTCGTCTGGCATATCCTTTTTGGTGTATAATAACTGTAATTTGTTGTGGTGGCCAAGGACTTCGCTTGTGAAAGCATTTATTATATTTTCGATAGCGTGCTGTAATTTGATCAAATGCTGATCGATTTTAAATATTTTTTCCAGTGATACAAAACAGTTTGAACATACTGGCGACATCCCCTCCTTTACAAAATTCCATTGAAAACAATCTCCAAAAATATCGGACGATAAATATTTAGAAGCTCGATCAAAAACATTTTGAAAATATAATAGCATTGGATGACTGGGATTGGGACATTTATTTTCGCCGTACAACTGTAAGCAAATTAAGCACACATTGTCCCCTTCAGTAAGAGAATTTAGTGCAGTATCCGCAGTTTCCATTGTGTCATCAAATCAGTAAGTAATCTTAGGTCAACGTGCTTTGCTGTTTTCGCAGCAGATCTAAACAAAAAAACAATTTTAAGTATTCAACTAAAATGCATTATCCATTCCACATGTAGTAGTACAGACATTGTCATAAAAATCATATCGAGCAATAGATAACAAATCTTACCATGCGAATTTTGTAAAAATAGTTTTCAGCATTGCACAATATGCTACTTAATTAATTAATAATTTTTGGACACTTATTGGAGTAGAAAGTTAAATGCAGCACTGCAAATGAAGTATTTCAGTATTTTCTTTACCGCCAAGTGTAGCAACCTTGAGGTATGAGCTCAAAGCAAAGACTTTCCCTTCTCTCATGAAGAATTAGGATTACATCTCTGTAGTAAAGTGGATGCACATAAAAGAGATTAGGGATGAATATGCATACAGACAGGTAGCAAGATAAAGAGGATAATGATTTAAATATACTATAGCCAGACTAATAGCAAATGCAGAAATAAATCGGGTACATTACATAGGTTACAGTACCTAGTGTTACGTGATACTTTATTGCTGCCCACTTTCCTGCTACAATTCTTCAATCCTACGAAAACTACCTTAAGGGACAAAAAGGATCAAGGAGTCAAGGACAATTTTAACTTGTTCAACACAAATATTATTGTCAAAAATCCTAGTATATATGCTCAGCATTTCTACATGTTTATTACATCACTATGCCTTTGGTTGTGTAATAAACCGAACTATCCCTTCACTTCAGAGTTCCGCAACAGAACTCGAAATTCGTTTCTCCTTCTCTACTAACTACTACATAACCGAAGTGTATGTAGAACATTTAAGAAAATGTTATTGTAATTGGTATATTTGAAAAATAGCAATTGGATTAAATAAATTATGATGAACATTCATCATTGGTCAAATATAATTCAAAAGTAGTTTACAAAATTTACTTTAAATTATCATTAAAAAGGCCGTAACACCTAGACCACCTTGAACCGTGCCCATCAAATGGACGTCGAGTAAATTTTTAGCTAAATGTAATATATAATTAAATCAGAAGCTGATAAGATGGCAAAAAAGAAATTAATGCAATAAAAATAAATGGAAACAATTATGTGGTTAAGTACTTCATTGAGACACTGAAATATTTGTGTTATTCTAATTCTTTCTTAAAATATACGCATACAGAACTACAGAATACAGATATTACCTAATATTATGACACTCTAAATTATAACTAAATCCCAATAATTTTAATTAGATACCAAGAGCGTACAGTATCTGATGAGACATGACAAGCAAAATAAAGCTGTAGTGAACATATTTTAAACCCCAATTCCTTTGAAATTGAAATTCATGGAGCAAATTGCGTGCCTGGATATATTCAAAACAATGCAATTTTATATTTTTATTTTCATTGAATATATCTCAGTAGTTGATTTAACATGTCTAGTTCCCAATTGGTAATGATGATAAATCTTTACAAACTGGTAGCGTATCCGCTTTGTCACAGGGTTAGTCCTTTTTGCAATTTATTGTTAACTTTGTTTATTGTTACGTAATTCAAAATGCATTTTAGCATTACTTGTGAGTATACATTAGTGAATTCTTGAGAATTCTGCTATGATGTGTCTAGTTGAGTATCTGCCTGACAAATAAATCAATAGAGCATTACAAATGCATATTACGCGTAAAGGTTGTGAAATTTATAGTACTTCGTGCAATTGATATTTTACATATTCATGAACCAATTCTTAGAAAGTTATTGCCATTATCAGAATTACCATGATGGGATTTAAGTAACAAACTGACATTGGTCATATATATCGTTAGTATGTAAATGGTCGTTGAATTGGGCTGGATCAGTAAGAATGCAAAAGTGACGAGATGCGATGTGGCCAGAGAATTCTAGAGAGAAAGGCAGT
>JAQFYC010003758.1:0-19591 GCA_034694165.1 Tomocerus mixtus
TTGTGAACATGAAGGAAACTTTGCTACTATTAACCGAATTCACTTAAAAGATTGAACAAACATAAACAAAGTTTAAGTAATAAAGGTGAAGATTCTAGTGAGTAAATGTAATCATTAAAAAGGCCATCTCCTCAGCCGAGATGAAAACTTCTAATTAATTTTTCAAACTTTTGTTTGGAATTGAAAAGTTGTAATTGGGATAAGTTGTTTGTGCTTGCTTAGTCATAGTTAAATCTCAGACTTTAACTTTTTGCTAAGTCATAAGTGGTTTATTTTATCATTTTTATTTCGAATTGTTACTTAAAAACAAATAAAAAGGCTCAAAAATGACTGATCAATTTACAAACGAGTTAAAGGAGCTACGAAAACGTGAGTTATCAACATTTAATCTTAGTCATTGCTATTTTGTTACTTTTTATGAATCTGATGTTTTATAGTTGATAGTATTTATTTAATTTTTTGACTTCATATACAATTTCTAAATGTATAAAGATATCCTACATCCTAAGTTAAGTCAGCCAAAATAAAGTGCCCAAACACTTTGCAAGTGTTATTTAATTGTACTAAGGTCAAATAATGAAACTAATGATTTAGTACTTGACTAAGGTCAAATTACACACATACCTAGAATGAGTATTCAGTGTGTAGCTTAGCTAATTAATGTTTTAATGATGTTTTTTATATTTTAGAGCTATACGCTTATCGCTACAAGTCTGTGGAGTTGGAAAGGCAATTAAAAAGCCATATTCAATCTCACTTAACATTCAAGGACACTGTAGCCCCCACGGAGAATATTGATGCATTTGAAGGGTCCACGAATTCTCCCCTAACTAATGAATACGTAAAAGTTTTAAATTATTTGTATTTTAATATGGCACCTCCCTATATATTTTGTACTCGAGGATTTTTTAGTAATAATGTATTACTTATATATGTTTAATGATTTCCCCACAGTTGCTGGAAATGATTGCGAGTTACCTCCCCGTACAAGATATTCGAAATTGCCGTCAGGTGTGCAAATTATGGTGGCACGAGATGTCCCGAAGTTTAGCCAATCGAAAATTGCTAATTTTGTCTGACGAGCTTAGTCCAGAAGCTGAAGAACTTTTAAGTTCGAAGAAAGCTGGGAATTTTGTTGGGATTTCAACGCTTTGTTTAATCGAAGTTGCACCCACGAGTCGAATAGTGCAAAAGATTTTAAACGCATTCGGTCAGACAATGAACGGTTTGAAATTAGACGATTGCGACATCGACCCTGAAGAATTCAACGATATCCTGAAAACAAAAGCCCCTCATTTGGAAACGCTTTGTGTGAAACAACACGCGGGTCACGAAGATACCTTGCACTTCAATTCCATTTTCAACTCAATCAACAATCTTAATCCTGAGCTGACGTTACCTAATTTGAGAAAACTTCAGTGGGAAGAACTCTCGAGTTATATTCGTCTGGAAGATATCATTCGAACTTGTCCTAATCTTAGTGATCTGGAAATCAAACATTGGTCTCTACCGTGTCCAGAAATATTCCGAACTATGCAATGGCCATCGCTTCAAACTTTAAGTATTTCTTCAGGCCATGAACTGAAAGCAGAGCATTACGAATCTTTGGCAGCTTTGAAGTTGAAACTGCGAAAACTGACCCTATTCCAATTGAGACCCGGAGGCAGAAGCAAAATGGAACAGCTGAGAAACTTCCTTCTTTCCATTTCTGGAACTTTGCAAGAATTATCCCTCTATCAACATTTGCTTCTGGACACGGCACATTTCTGTCCAAATTATGCATCCGCATTCCCAGTGAAGTTACCCGGACTCCAAAGTCTGACAATTGACTTTGGCTTAGTCAGCTCCATGAAAATGTTAGATAAAATGGAAAAGTTGGAAAAATTTCAATGCAAATTTGAATTTTGGAGAGATTGGTGGTTCCTGTTGAACAAAAAGGGATTACCTTCAACACATAACTCATTAAAAGATCTCAGCGTTGGTGCCATCGACCAGGGTTGCTTGAAAAAACTCTCCAGTTGTTTTCCCATGTTGGGAAAATTGGAATTGTGTGAAAACAAAATAGACGATCATGCCATGAGAACAATTATCTCTGGATTCCCAGCTTTAACTCATCTAAAGTTTACCAAAACGAAATCAGACCAGCCACTACCTTTAACCGACTCGGGACTCATTGGGATACCCCCTGAAGACTTTCACCTACTCGAAGGGAAGGATTATAACTTCGATACTTCTGAATTAAGAAAATTCCCATTTATTGGTGACTTAAAATGTAATTACAACAATTTATTTACATTTTGTACATATTTTGAATATTTGACAGGATTTTCTAATTCGAAATCTGTATTTGTCTTTCAGGTTTATGTGGGCTGGAAATCATAACATCAGATTCTAAATTGACTGATATGGCTGTACAATTTGGAATTGTTCACCTTAAAAATTTGCTGATATTAGCATTACCAAAATGTGATGTAAGTTAATTAAAGTTTATACTTAAACCCTTAAACTCTCCTCAAAATACTTCTTTTGTCACAACTGTTTTACCGTAATTTATCAACTTCAATTATTTAGCAACAAATGACAACTATGTCCACAAAATGCTTATTTACCCATCCATAACTTTGATTATAAATTTCCATATAAATATTTTTGGCAATCTTTGTAGCCAAATCACAAGTTATCGATTTCGATGATCCAATGCGAACGGAATATTTATGTACTATAAGTGTTATGTTGGACAATTCGTTTTTTTCTGTTGTGCAAAATAAACTTATTGTAAATTGCGGAGGGAAAATATTTTTGGAGTTTAAATATAACCCCTTCGCTAATTCTTTGCCTTGTATGGTTTGCAAAACTGCATTAATTCATTTGAAAATGTAGAAACTAATTGCCTACCTTGTATGCATTTATTTTTAGCTGCGAAATGAATCTTTCGATGCCATCCAATTCCAGTTAACCAATCTCGCGATGGTCGAACTGCAAAACTGCCCAAAGGTCACTCCGGAAAGAATTGCACAATTTCGAGCTAATAGGAATAACACAGTCGTCAACATGTTTTCTGATGTTTATACACGGTTGTGCTCCCTAGACTTTTAGCTTACAAAATTAATATCTATATCATATAATATGATTTTCACTGCTATACTATTGCTACATGTATGTACATACTCCAGCCAAAGCCCAGCCTGTCTAGTATTTTTCTACTTCAAATCAAATAACACCCCTTCAATTTCAAATATCAAATTTCTATTCAAGATGAGGAAATCAACTTGATTGTTGAAATCTTTGCTTTGTATGCGCTTGTATTCTTTACAATACGAAAACAATATCCAATTTTTCAATTTGACTTCATTAATAATTTTTGTTTGCCCCATTTAGGAAACTGTGTGATCTTGTCGTAGCTGTTGGCAGAGATTTACTCCCATTCTGAAGATGGACATAGTATGTAAATTATTTTGTGAATAATTACGAACTCTCAATTAAGTTAAATATATACGAAACACATAGATGTATGATTTTGTTTATTATGCTTCCTAAATTATTCACATTAAGTGACCTACTTAAGTCGGAAGGAATAGTTTTTGTGTCAACGTTATGTTCGCTCGATTATGTATTCAAGATTCATATTACTTTCTCTGTATTGTAAGAAAATATACCCTTTTCTACATAATAGTATTGTTTATGAACTATTAGTAGCTCGTCTTTAATGTGGAATAATCCATTGATGTCTCAATATTAAATGTAGAGTATTCCAAAACTGTCTCTAATAAGTATGGCATGTGGTATAATGCAATGGCACGGTCATGGATTGATTATTCCACATTTCATATTAAGGTTGTTCAAGAATATTCCACATTTCATACTACCGATTTGTTTTTTACACTATATTGCGCAATAAATATTCGTTTTGGTTTTGTATTAAACAGTAATTTAAGTACCTTGATCTTATATATATCTTTTGTCTTATTATACTTCACATCATGTATAAATGTAGTAAAATACTTTTAGGACATCACAGTATATAAATAATGTATCAACTAAAACTAGATGTTATATTATTATGTTAAAATGTGGACATTTCATGTGCACAACATGCAAACTAGTGCTAGTGCTGAATATAGAAATAAGGGTTTATTTTTCCTAACGTGACAAATATAAATGATAATAATGGTATTATTGATAAGTTATTAGTTATAAGTGAGCAAAAAATGTTAAATATTAGATTGGATATAATGTACATTCGCTCACATGTAAATTATGTAATGTAGGTATGTGAAGAGTTTGGTCATGTCATGTATGGAATGTAAAATCTCTTTAAGAAAATCCGAGTAGTAAATTAATTCATTTACCTAAGTATTTAAAATCTTTAAATAAGTAAGTCATTGTTTTTGGTTACAAGAAAAGAACTTCTGATTTGTGTAGATTTATAAGTGTATGTTAGATGGATAAAAATTTTGAAATTCCTAAATCAAAGTTGTATGCATTAATTACAAGATTTACAATTTTAATAATAATTTAAGCTACTAAATAAACGTGTTATGTAAATTGACGTTTTGAAGGAAAATGTTGTTAGCATTACATTTCATTTAGGTAATTGCATTCGGACTTGAATTACAATGATTGCAATAATAGGATTATCTAGTAATATTGTGGCTGTAATTATGTCTACATATTTTATCTGATTCTGACGATATGAAGGTAGGACAAGACATCTTTCAGCCTAATCTTATAGCTAGCTTCATTTAGATTATTACATGTGTACAATATTTTCGGGTGTCATCGGTTCACTACATAGCTTATTGTGCGGGTAGAAGAGAAGAGCAGCAAATACCATAAAGGAAATACATAACAAATGCTAATAAAAGTTCAAAAGGACAAAGAACAGAAAGACAGACGTTGAGTTTTGAGCTTCAGGAAATGCATTTGCCTTCGTTTCATCATTCATGATATGAATGAATCATGAAACAGAATCTACCGAGTTTAGATTTTGGATTCTGTGTATTAGATACTTTGTTTTGACAATTTGAGGATGAAAGGGTTCTCTTTCAAAGAGATATATTCGCGTAATACAGATGCATATCTGTATGTTTATTTTGCAAGCAATTTTAGCAAACCACTTCCATGAAATACACTTTTGCAACTTCGGAATCTTGTACTGTACAGGTTATATTTACAATTGCTACAGCTTTCTTGAGAATTATTGATTTATCCTTCTCAAGTCGAGCTGAGGAAGTAATGCGCTTATGTGCGCTTATAATAAAATGAATCACAATACAGGTAGCTGCCTTCTTTGATACATAAAAATAAGATTGCTACTTAAATTTCCTACTGTCACCACAAAGAATGAGTATAGCCCCGTCACATTCGCATTCATATTATTGATCCCATCTTTTCTATCCGACGGAGACTGAAATGACAGAATGAGCATCAACGTCCCTTTGGCTCCTAAGTAATAACTTCTACTTTATTGCTCCTTCACCATAATTTGAAACCTATAGTATATTGCAATTGTCAATACCGTTTTTATTCTCCTCTCAACAGTCAAAGAGATCAAGTACTTTCAAAATAATTACATATTACAATTTACAATAAACCAAAACTTTGCTTTCTGTACTGTTGTAGAGTTAGTGGAGTAATTATAGTAATTAACCAGAACGGGATGTTAATGTGCAATAGTATAAACATTTTTATTAACCTCTAATGCAGAAGAACATAATATATTTATGTAAGATGTAACAATACTGACATAATGTATTCAATGCATGTAATCTACAAAATTAGATCTGAGCTGAAACCCAATTTGGTATTCTATTCTATAGAATAAAGTTTATTGCATCACGCATGCAAAATTCGTTTCTTAGAATAATATGTAACTTTTACCCATTGTTCCTTACTTTAAGAGAGTTATATAAAGCAGTCTTTGAAACAAGATTTTACACTCTTTGTTTGTTTTAATGTATGAATGAATGTGTAACCATAATTGTAAATATATACAGGGATCTTCTTAACCGTTTCCCCCTGGAAATCATACTTACAGAAATACTGGGCAGAAACCAAATTATCCAGTTTTGTTTGACGTTCCCGATTTTTGCTGGCCATATTGCAATTTATTTTGCAAACCATAACTTCAGTAAATATTTACAATATTGTTTTTTACCGTTTCTAGCCAATAAGCGTATAAACTAGCTAGATCGTATAAGTACATCAGTACATGTAATAATTTTTGTTCTCGGCACATATTCTCATCTTCATTTAATTACTGTATATACAAATCTAAGGTATTATCTGTATTTCAAAGAGCATTTCAAAAATTATTTTTCCAAACACTTGGCACCTTGTCTGCAAAGTTATGGGGTTGTTTATCGGACTTAATATACGAAATACAAATATTGTAGTCTGTATGTAATGTCAGTAATTAGTAAATATAATGGTGGTACCTAGATCTAATATAAGTATGTGAATTAATATTGAGATGCTAAAACTACATAGGAACAGAAGCACAGAGCACTGGTTTATTAAGAGAATATCATAATTGTTTTTATGTGAACACGAGGATTAAAGTTAGATAGGTATTTAACCTCAATATAACGCTAGTATGTAGTCGATCCCTAAAGAAATTCTCCATTACCTTCATATTTAGATATATATTGCCATTATCTTTACTTTACTCTTCTCTTTAAGGTTTATCTACCTATTTGTTACCTTTATTTCTTTCGTGTTATATTTTCATCCATATTCATACGAAAATGTATACTAAACGCACACTACTTATACTTAGAGAAGATATTAAAGAGAACAAGGACTTTAGGTTTGGAAGAGCAATGAAAAAGAAGTGAAATCGGCTCACCCTCCTACCTCCGGCCATCCGTCAATCTATAAGAGGAGCGCGAACCAAGCTAATTTGGATTTCTTGTTTACAACTGGAATTTTACTTAGTTTTCGGAGAGAATTTCAGAAAAACTGGACATTTATTCTCTAAAATTTATTTACAAAGTGGGAGGAATCCATATTTATTAACATATACTGATGTAAAGATATTAAAATTATATCCGCTTACTTACCGAAATTATAGTTCATTTTAAGATTACTAGGCAGTTTACGAAATTATAAAATACGTGAACTTTTACATAGCAATTTAGCTCCATTTCATTCATTCGATTCGATTGGAGTAAGTACCTAAGTAGGGGACACAATATTTAGTTAGGAATTCCATGAAAAGTTAAAATGGCTGATAGAAATGCAAGATTCCTTGTTTCAGCAGAATTCAAAAGTCACCGGAAACGTAAGTTTTTAGTTTATTGTCATTGTATGCTGGAAATGCTGACATGGATAAAAAAAATTGAAGTATACAGACGAAAACAGTTAATGTTTTCCATTTTGGTTAATGCATTGATATTATTTGATTTCAGTGATGTACGCTTACAAGAATGAGGTTCTCGAAAACACAAGAAAATTTGATCTTACTGGAAAGAGAGGATTGAGAAATATTCTTAACGCTAATAGAGATGAGCCCCCGCTGCTGGATGCTTTCGAATCTGGAAATAGTCCACTGAAAAATGAATACGTGAGTTTAATTTCGTTAGTAACAGTTGCATTGTGCGATTTTAACTATATATTAAGAAAAAATATAGGGCCATAAAAAGACAGAGTGTATGCAATATTCAGCAAAAGAAAGCAAACTTTTTTGTAACAGCAATGATTTTCCATTCAGATGCTCGAAATGGTTGCAAACTTTCTCCCGGCCCAAGACCTTCGAAATTGTCGTTTGGTATGCCGTTTATTCGCCCAGGAATTCGGCCGCTGCTTGGATAAACGGACAATCCTTATAATTACGGACGAAACGAACCCGAAGGACTTAAAACCCTTAAAAGATGCTAAAAACGGAATGCCATGTGGGGTATCGACACTTTGTGCATTCGATATTCGAACAAACTGTTCAATTTTCTCAAAACTGATTCGAACTTTTGGACCAACTCTTGGCGGTTTGAAACTGGAGGAATGCAACGTGACGATAGAGTCTTTAGAAGAAATTCTTGTGTCAAAAGCTCCCTACTTGGAAAGTCTATCTGTGATTGAAAAGGATTTAAGGGGGTGCGATATGAGATCCCCATTTTCTGAAATCTTAAGAACCCGAAATGAGAAATTCGTTTTAAAGGATATGAAAAGACTCCAGTGGGAAGACTGTCGCTTAACCCTGGACGAAATAATTAGAATTTGTCCTAATTTGATCGAATTAAACTGTGGCGGTCTCCCGGTTCCGGTCCCAAAGAAATTGGTCGGTGAAAAATGTTCGAATTTGAAGTATCTGAAGATTTTCCCGAAGCAATCTTTGTCAGTGGAATACCTTGACGCTTTAATTGCTCTAAAACCCCCGCTTACAAAATTGGTCCTCTTCGGAGTTAAGCCCCAAGGTCACAAATGGATGTTGAGGATGAAGAAGCTCCTGGAATCTTTAGGAAGCACTCTGGAAGAGTTGCAATTGTATCAAGATTATGTTGGAACAATTGACACTGATTGCTATTTGGATTTACCCACTTCGCTTAAACTGCCGGAGATCAAAACTTTAATTTTAGATCGTACTTTGTTCAACTCTTTTAAATGGTTGAACTATATGCCAAAATTGGAAAGTCTGGAATGCAAAATGGCTAGCTTGACCCAAGTTGACGCTGCAATAGCTAGGGGAAAACCGAAAGTCCACAAAGCGCTTTCCAGACTTACTATAGGGTCAATCGACTCACACTCTTTAGACAGTATTTCAAAGTTCTTTCCATGTCTTACAAATTTGGATGTTGAATCTTGCTACGCTGATGATGATTGTTTAAGAGCCATAATCACTAACTTCTCCAGCTTAGAAGTACTGAAAATTACAAAGTCATATCATTTCAAATACCCAACGCCGCTGACTGACGCTGGTGTCACTGGAATTCCTCAAGGTGCTAGCGCAGATAAACTGGTAGGAAAATCTTTTCAGGATGGCCAGTTACTGGCAAAAGCACTGAGGGAATTTCCTTTCGTGGGAGATTTGAAAAAATTGATCAAACTCAAAATCAATTCAGAACTCTGTGGACTCACGGATTTATCAGTTTTTTACGGTATCTCGGATATCAAATTAATGATGCTGACTTTGCCAAGTTGTCAGGTAGAAAAAAATCTTTAATTTTCACTTAAAACTTAGTGGGCCATTATAAATTACAACAAAGGAGTCTTGTCATTGAAACTTGTATCGAAATCGTTTTCATATATTATCATTACATTTTTGAGATGACCGATTCCTTTAATTCAATGATGATGTTATTGATAATTAAGTTGTTTTATTTTGTTTATCAATTAAGAAACCCCCTTTTAATCTTGTATTGATTTTTAGCTAACGGAAGCCATTTTGGACTGTATTTGTGCAAAAATGAGGCCCTTAACGCTTTTGGAGATTAGTGACAAATCTCTAATTTCTACGGAAGCAATTACGAAGATGTCCAGAGCTCGACCAAATATGATCATCAGAAAATATCCCACGATATGAATATTAATTCTGGATACGTATGCATAATATACAGCTTTCTGCTGGTGCAATGGAACATAATTTCATGATCATGATGTGACTAACATGCACTGTATATTTTATATTTTTATCATTTTATCAATATTTATTTTACTTTTTACGATTTCTGTATGTTTCTTCTGTATAAATGTCACAAGGTGATTTCGCTATTATTGTACTTAGCAAGGAATATAACAGTAGTACTGAATTACTGATAGTTTGATATTCAAAGTTGAATCAAGATAATGTTTTATCTCTTTAAAATCACCAGTCATTTAGCATCTATATGTATTTGACATTCGAAATAGCATTGATGTGATATTATATAATATTTTAGTTCTAATCTTTTTACGGCAAAATTATTCTGTATTATTTATCTTAATTCGTTAAGATGTACATGTATAGAAAATATAATAACTGTAATGTAACTGAAATGAGTTGCAATTAGCAGTAGCACTGAATATGTTGTTTTAATAATGAAAAACATTACATAGCAAGTTTTATGTAAAAGTAATATTTTAAATGGTAGTAGCGATGTCGATGGCATCTTTTACAAAGTTGTTTTAATACTCCTCTAAGCCAAAAAATCTTATTTATTTAGACGAATCTAATTGTGATTTTGTATTTAATATTAATGTAGCTCGTATTCAGTTAAGCATTTATTTTACTAAGTATATTGAATCAAATTCTTTACATTAGTATTTTAGTGTATCTGTACCTACCATGATTGTCTGTTAACGTTAACATTAAAAAACTTTAATTATAATAATAATAAGGGGAATGTATATGTGCATATATGTATGTATTATATATGTATAGCTGGTGTAAAATGAAAACTTAATGTCAAACAAAACACAATATAACTAAATAATTATAAATTGTACCTAATTAATACATATAAAATCCGTACTTCATTAAGGAACAAAATAAAAGAAGTACTTATGTAAAATCGATATAAAAAATCTTTAAAAGTTCGACTATTTTTTAACTACCTATACTTACTTTTAGTACTTACACGCTTTTGTTTAATATGTATTTGCATAAAAATACCTAACTAAACTACCAACATACATGATGTTTTACCTTTAATAACAAAAAATCTAGTTTCTTTATATTTACAATTTTTTGTGTACGAAATTATAGTAATCAGTAAATACATAATTAAATAATAATTATCTTCCGCGTATAAGGATTCTCTGAGGACCCTGCAAAACACCTTCCAAATTGGAAATTCATTACATCCATGAACATGTAAATGTAGATAGATGGCTTAAAAAGTCAAAATAAGAGTTCGAATACCAAAATAAATATCAGTGTAACGCATTGCTCCACAATTGTGTATACATTATGTATTAATAGTCCTTATATCTACGTTTACATTCACGGACAAGGCAAAAGTAGCTTTGTGGAATTAGTAAATAAGAATTATAAGGTAAAATTGTAGAAATGGAACATTGAGCATTGGAAATAGAATCTGGGGGAAATGGAATTTGAATTGGTAAAAGTAAATCAAATATGATAATATATAATACACAAATGTAAATCTGTGCTAAAAGCAAAAGTCCGATAGAGTGTCCGCAGTTTGAGAAGTTTTAGGATGCAGTAAGTATTTAATGGTCACTGTGCTGTCCAAAAATAAACGATCTTGGATCATTTTCCTAAAATATTTTCAAAACGTATTACAGCACCTCCCTGCAATTTCAGTATTTTTAAAAACAGTTTTAAATTGTGTTTTGACAATCATATTTATTTATTTACCTGATACTCCAAGCCCGTTCCTGGCTAAGACCTCGGCTAATCCATACGGATATTTTATCAACTTTCTTTCTTACGGAAACTTCAACCCCAGTAATAAACCTTCCGTTTTCACTAAATGTTCCCCCAACCACACACAGGAGCTTAAAATGTTAAATGAATTATAAAGTAATTTATAGAATAAATTAATCCAATTATATTTCATTACACCATGATAATTCTTAATTCAATGTAAATGTATCAAAATCTACAGTACAGTCAGATAGTCACTATAAAGCTTACCAATTCTCGCCAACGATTATTTAATTCCCCGTGGGATCTCTTTTGGAATATTATAACCCATTTCGCTCCCCCAATATTAGCAGAATCTTCAAAAACCGGCCTAACCCCAGTTTTGAAAACAATGTACTTGGAATCACGCTGAAGTTCGTTTGCACTCTTAACTGAATTCAAGCTAAAAATGAAATGATCCCAAGTGGCAAAATTTGATCCTTTGAGCAAATTGTCTTCATAAGAGTACTTTTTATTTTTTCGGTAAATCCAAAATGTCCACTGATACTTAAGGGTTGTTCCACGCTTTGTAGTCCAATCTTTCCCTTTGGTGGGATTTTCTCCTCCGAGAAATCGTCCACGCTCAAATTCTGCAGCCTACATAGACATACCATGAAATAATATTTACATTACATTCCTGGAGATGTTTTTGTGAATGTTTTTGCTCTAATACCGTATTTCTCGGTTTTGGAAGCGGTTGTGGTGGGATTTGGGATGGAGGGCAATCATCCAAGTGAATAATTGGAATACTTTGCAAATCTTCCTCAGAAGATTGTTTCGGATTTTGTGGATTTCCCTTTTCGACTTCGCTTTCAGCAAGTTTGGCTTCCTTAAGCAATCTTTCAACAGCTTCCACATTCCATTTCATTTGATTGTTGTCAGTGTCACATGAATTTGATTGCAGAACGTTCCCATTCTCATCCACCTGGCTTCCGTTATATTTTCTTTGCATTTCTGCATACTGTACATAGATAATTAAAAAGAAAATTGGCATCCGTAATTTTAAATAATAATGTTTTGTACCACATTTCACACTTCAACAGTTTTGGTATATTCAGTATTTTATACACAGTACTGTATTATTATTTTTATTTATCTGGCCTTACAAAATCTTAATACGCATTAATGACACATAGATATTGTAAAACCGATATCATATACTTACCGCAGATATTATTGCTTGCGAAGATTTTGGTCCTTCTGGTGATTGTACTTCTGATAAAGATTGTTCCGCCGGAGGAATCGTCATTATTTTTAAGAAACGTTCCATCATGTTAATTCTGTGCTTAATTTTAGATATTTCAGTTTTATGGGAATGATTACATCTTTCCACTTTTCTTTTTAGCTCAGTATGCTGGGAGCACATTGCCATAATGAAATCTAACAGTTTCACATCCAGGCACTCAAACTCAGGTTGTTGAGAGATATCCATTTTGTATAGCTCACGATAATAAATAAAGTTTTTAAAGAGACTAATGCTGTAGATTTTCTGAAACGCACTTTGTATGTAAATAGATTGTGTAGTAGAATCAAAAATGTTAAATTAAAACTTCAAAATGACACAAAAAATATTGCACGTAGTTTTTTGCTATAATATTATCTTGCATAAATTAAAGTGTGCATCTTCTTCAGATATCTTCACAAGACTCAATGCCAAAACTAATCTAAGATTTCATGGAACATCAGTCAAAAGCCGAGTCACTTTCAAAAATACAAATACAAGACAACTATTACTTCCACTTCCACTACTGCCTAGTTATAAAATAATTTTAGAGATTTTAGAGAACGAGGGACAAGGACAAGATTTGCTGTATTCTCGATATTAATAAATTCTCTAGGAAAGACAAAATGGATAACAGAGTAAAATCATAAACCAAGCTTTGTATGCAGTAGTAGTAGGGTTTAGAAAAAGCTTATGCTTAATATAACTGCAGAATGTACAATATTTATGTGATCATTTTCTTGTTTGTATTGCATGCCTTAAGTCACCTTCTTAGAAAACTTGTTTTTAAGTGGAGGAGTGAATCCAGGTCATATTCAGAATCATTTATAAATTTTCTATGATAATTTTAGACTTTTAGTACTATGTATTGTCAGTTTATGTACAGAAGACAGGTAAATTAGGTCAAAGAAAAGTCGGAGACTTGGCTTAAGAGTTTTTGGTGTGCTAGAGCAGACAGACGAGACTATAGTCGACCGTCTCGAAGACCAGTTTCCCTTTCATTCCGGTTCCCCGTCTGTAAATGAATTGTTTATATTGTGCAGGCAACTTACCGGCAATAATATACACCTTGGAGTAAGTGAGCAGGTAGGTACTTTAAGGTACCTTTGAAGGTTAGTTGGTTTGTTTTGTGCAACTATGTGAAGGCGGACTATAATTACTACAATCATACCGGCGGCCGACGAATTTAAGGTTAGTAAATCAAATATTAAATTAACTGGGCTGACTCCAGAAACTATGGGCTAATTCTCTGTAAAGTCATAAACCATCACTAATGAAATGATGTAGATATTTACATATGTCTACAGTCTACACTATGTAAACATAAACATATACCTATATACCTAAGTATATAAGAATATCAAACAGAAGGAGAAGACTTTTATTAAGTTGAATCAACGGGGTTTAATTGTATTTACACTACAGCCCACTCTTGATGAATTATCATTATTGACGTACACGTACATGGGGCACGTATATCCAGTTTACTTACACCCACAGTTATTATTATTCATTATTGTTACTACGAAGCATTAATGTTAATGTATAGTACGTATGAATATAAATGTAATGAATTGACACGCATATTATGAACATACAGTTTTTGCAGTTCTCTATATACATAACAGAAGTATCATAATATATATTTAATACAGAAATAAATACCTATTTAATATATATGTATACCTAGCTTAGGTAACGCAGCGTATATAGGATATACTGTCAAATAATTTAACCCATGAACTTAAATTAGATATAAACACTATTAGAACAGTATAATAGAGAAAAGTTAAACAATATGAGATTTTCTATTCTTACTTTTTAAAACAGTATAATATTCCTGTACATTCCTCTCGCATCTAGTCTTGTTGAGACGGTGAATCTCGCATCGATGTTTGGCAATAGAAATCATTGATAGCGCTTTCCATAGTTCAGGATTTTTGTACAAAGAAATATTTTATTTGGGAAAAGCATCAAAATATCGTCAACGTTTTATGCGTAAATGCGCAAATAATATGCAAACGTGTTTAAAAATGTTTTTTTTATATTTTTAAGCTTTCTAGGTCACATTTGTCATCTTTTGACTTTTTTGGATTTTATTTTTCCCATATTTCTGCTTTTTTGGAACACGTTTACCATATTTTTGTTTTTTGACCATGCTTAATAAATTAATCTTTTTTACCTAACTATATTTTCCAAATGGGCCACCATATTTGTTATAACTGGTCCATATATATTTTCCTTGATTATGGACAATTTGTCAATAAATGGCAATATTAAGAACTCGCAAATGAACAATTCTCACAAGCTGCACATTAAGACCTAACGTATTTATCCATAGTTTGGTTTGTGTTCGTTCGTAAATATCTCATCACTGGATATTGCATGACATACAGAATAGGAATCTAGGAATAACTCCAATAGAACTACAAAATTGGGATTAGCTATTTATTAGTGGGCTACAATTTTATTTACTTACATGCATTTACATACTATGTTTTACTATACTCTACAGTAACTAGTCGCTTATTTTAGAGTTTTGCATGTAAAATGAATTTACAATTTTAAAATAGAGAACAACTTTGATAAATAAGGAGGCAAAGTATCCCATGGATTATCCCCTCCATCGTCTGTAATGTAAATAAATCCGATGCAATTCTTAGCTGCCAATACTTTCTCTCTGTTTGCATTGTAAGATGTGATATTGTAAGGAAATATTCCCCAAGTCTTTTTAGGGTAATTGGCATGCCATCCGCAGTACTGGTCATAAGTGGGGAACAGTACAGGAGATTCGTAAATCATTATGGTATCCACAGTATTCACATAAAATGACGGGACGTCTGTACCCGGATTCCCAACTGTGAATGTATATCCTTGCTGCTTTGCATAACTACTCACGTCCGAATAATAAGTGGCTAATGATTGATTGTTCATGTATGCCATTTCATCAAAAAATATTCCATGTGGATTGTACAATGCTTTCCAACGGTCAATTTCCTGCTTCACTATAACACGGCTGCGTTTCGTGTAATTTGTTGAAATGTAACCGAGCGTTTTTATTCCGGATGATTTTAGCATGTCAATGGAACTTTTGTAAAATGTGTCCAAAGTATTTCCTGGACCGCTGTTCACTGAAATAAATGTAAAAATAGGCTTTAAAACCGTTTTTAGTCTACAATGAATTTTAGTGACAATATCGAAAATTTGGAAATAAGTAAAACTTTTGGAATACCATTTACAATTGCCCAGACAGGGATAGAATAATTTGCATATGCATCAATTAGAGGTTGCCAATTGTGAACTCCATTAGTCCTATTAGGATATAAATACAAGGGGACGATAGTTCCAGTTTCTGTAATTAAAAAAATATTCGTTATAAAAAAATATTTACTTACCTATGTATAAAGTATAATGTACGTGTTTCATTACCTTCACACAATCCAGCACACTTAGTAAACGAAAAATTCCAAAATGAAAGAAATGCAAAAAGGTGAAAACCAAATCTCAACATTTTGCTTAAAAATTATGGAAATGCAATATTTGTATATATTCAGAATTGAGAGCAAAAGTGAACTAAAAAATCAATAAAATCTGTGACCATTTACGTGCACACCGTATACAGCACGACCATTACATAACAATTGAAGCCCAATGGCAATGATACTAAAATACATGCAATAAGCTTACAAATTGCAGAATTTGCATTTAAATCTACTTAACATTAATTCTGAACACGAACATAAAACTATTGTTGTGGTTTACTATTGAATTCAGCACGCCCGCGGTTACTAAATTCCAGAACAATTACATAGCCAAAGGTCTTTCATACGTCAAGTGCATGAATATTTACTACTTTACCTATGCACAATACAAATCTGTAACTTGAAATTCTATATTTTTATGAATGTAGTTATAAATGTTTGTTATTCACTCCTGCATCTGTCTAATCTGTCAACCTACAAAATTATCATGTAATGATGTAATAAAAATGTAATATGCATGAGTTCCATTGAATCGGTTTAGGTTACTTGGTTATTTGTGTAAACAAATTGTTTAAAACGATGTTTTGAGGCAACTGATGAAAAATGTAACTATAAATTAACATTAAAAGACAAATGTTCGATGCAAAATCCTTCTTTCGAAATTATAAAGGCAATATTCTTGCTTTAAATGTATTTTTTAATTTTTTGCGTATTTAGTATTCAGATATAAGAGAATTAAAAGTAGTTATAAACAGCAATTTCACTAATTACTATGATTATTGATAGAGTAAGTAATACTGTAGTGTGTATCATCGTGTAGTATAAAAGCGTCGGTATACAATTACATTTCTGTATCGGAATCATTGTCGGCCAACTGAGCTTTGGCGTACTCCTCTGCTTCTTTGGCGATGTTTGCAGGAACTGGTTGATACATATACTCCTTCTCCTTCTGCTCCTCTCCCTCCTTGGTAACTTCACAAACCCAGCTTAGCTCCATTTCAAACACTTTATCTTTCTCCTCATCGTGAACAGTGTAGATTCTAAAACAATATTCATGAAATCAATCTTTCAGCAAGACAATTTAAACGAGGTAAGAAGTTCAAATCGTTTTGACATCTTTAGTATCGCTTACATTTTAGCAGCCTCGTTAACAGCATCTCGGCAGGTCATATCCTTAAGTTTGTCCAGTTTTTCCATCTCAGTTTTAGCAGCTTGCTTCCCTTTGCCCATGGCACATCCGAAATAGCCCTATCGAATAGGAAAATCAGTATTTTTTACAATATTTGCATAGAAAATGTACATTACATTACAATACACAATATAAACACATCTTACGTTATGAGCTCCTGATGGCTCAATCATATAAAGAGAAGGGCCACTGTGATCATAAGAAGCCACAATCATGCTAGCACCAAAAGGTCGAACGACGGAATAGAGAGTGTAAGCATGCATATAACTGCCAATTCGGTCAACCAGCATCTACAATTACATTAAAAGACATTAGTTAGAGATCGAGGGTAAAAATTGTCGAATTAAATAGTTTAATTACAATAAACACCGGGTTTCGCATTATAAACGTTGCCTACTCCCCAGCGGTCACACTGCCAAAAGTACATACATTACTCAAAAAAACTGTGAATCCCAAAAGTACTTTTCCATTTGTGAAGTATTAGGATTAGTGTGACAGTTTTGGAGCAAGATACTTTTGTAGTTAAGTCAGTTTTTGAATAAACAACTTTTAGAATACCGTTCACTACATCATTATTGTAAACAAAAAAGAAATGTTAGTTTAATGCTTACTTCGGCGATAGGAGCACTCCGTGATACAGTTTTTCTCAACTCCCCAACTTCTTTGCGGGCAAACTGGACCAGTTGTCTTCCATCGGTTACCCAACCTCCAACAGCAATTCCAATATTCTTGTCCACTTTATACAATTGGTGAATTTGTCCAGGTACCAAAAGTGGGGAAGTCACAATTTTTTCTGCAGCAAGCACAATTCCATCCTTACACCGTAAGCCAATCACAGTTCTGGGAAAACATCAAAAATTTAAAATTACAAACTATTATACCTTCTTTCGGATAAAAAGGCATAAATTATCAAAGGTATAAATGATGTAAATAAATAAAAAGAAAATCAAGAAAAGATTACCCTTTATTCTCCACTGCTTTAGCAGCATATTCCACCTGGAAAATGCGTCCATCAGGGGAAATTGTGCTAGCACTTTGATCATACTGTAAATATACAAGACAATCGATTATTTTAATATTCAATATTAGTTTGTAATTTCTTTTAAATTTTAAAGTGTTGAATGAAATTCGAAATACTTACACCGCTACCGACAGCACTCATTTTGTCGTTTTATTACAAAGTGTTTTTACAAAAACAAACTGTACTTTTTGGCCAACTACAATTTAAAATGCTAATTAATTAAGCACAAATCGCTACAATTAGATGATGTGAGAGTAGGCACACCACTTCCAAAAGATCAAATATATATTCGTGTAGCAAAATATGAAGAACGTGAAAGAAAATCGCAATTAGAACAAGATGATACAAAGCTTCGCAAAGATAGACCTCGAGTAAAATAATGTCTTCTAATTGCAACTCCAGCTCCAAACCCGTCATGATTCTTCATTCCTTCATCTTCGCTTTCTTGGTTCATAGATATGACAGATGCCGACTTGAAGTGCAATCCTTTAAACAAGGGCGCGAACAGGATTTTTGCACTGCACTGTACCGATTAAAAAATTCCGTATTTTTTAGAGACAGCATTTTCATGTAAGCTTTCTCCTACTTTCCCATATAAAATTTCATAGTTTCATGTGTTTTCTCCTACTTTCTTCATGTAAATGTCATAGTGTACTTTCCCTATGTAAATACCAGTGTCGTGTATTTTCTCCTACTTTCCCCATGTAAATATCTTGTCACGTATTTTCTCCTACTTTCTCCAAGTAAAATGCCACGTTTTCATATGTAAGTTTTATTCCTACTTTTCCCATGTAAAATGCCATAGTTCCGTATGTAAGCTTTCTCCAACTTTCCAAATGTTTAGTTTAATTTGTAAGCTTACTCCGACTTACCCAATTCTAGTTTGTTCTCTTGTAAAATGCCAGTTTTCACCATTTTCTCATACTTTCCCAATATAAAATCATACTCCCATGTATACGCTTTCTCCTAATTTCCCTATGTAAAATGGCATACCTAGTTTAATTCATATCCCTAGTAATGTGTCATTTTAACAACATGCTGCAGAAAGAAAGCCGCTCGATTTTTGAGCCTTGTAATCTGCATCATAATATGTACATACCTAACTGAAATACTTGAAAGAATATCAAGTTGAGAGTTGTACACAAAAGATTGTGATGCACTTAAAGATATATTCTTGCAAACAGGGTATTTTCTGTTAACATTTTTATAATGTTCAAATCTTTATTTACATATTAACAGTACTGTATTATTACAGCTTTAAAACTGCCAAGCCACCATATACAGCCCGCCCGAGTGAGTGTAATGTTGCACAATTGTAATAAATATCCTTATAAAC
>JAQFYC010003759.1:0-19590 GCA_034694165.1 Tomocerus mixtus
TGTGTAGAAATAATATTGTGAATGAATTTATTTCTTAGTATATAAATAGGCTAAGAATAATAGTTTAAACACACGATCAGAATATAACTGTAGGTTCAGTACTATGTCTCTGTTCACATAGAATTATGAAGTTTTTATTTCGGAAATAATAAAATTGGGTAAAAATGTAATTTCTGTTTCTTCTCATTGATTTCTGTCACCGAGCTAACAGTAAAAGGGTTAAAGTTCATACGTATACTATATGTATATTACATAAAGCCACTTTATATAGTTTAATTTATATTTGCGGAAGAGGAGAAAAATCTTATTTTTTTATCCTGCTGACTGAAAACTAAACTAAAGCTATTAAGAGTGTGGCAACATCACAGCGTGTATTTCTCCTGATTATCCTGCTGACTGACCATTCGAGATGTTTACAGTTTTTAGTGTTTGCTTGCGTTGCACTATACCGGCTGCTGCTGCTGGATGATCTGGATCTGGCTCAGGAAAAGACTACACGACTAACACTACTAGCTCACAAATAAGACCAATAACTCAACTCAACTAGGTACTCTCCTTTCCCACTTAACACATACTTATAACGAAATACTTTTTTTGCAAAATGTCTGCTTCACTTTTAACAAACATAAATAGTAAACTCTCTTTACTTGCTAGAGTTTCTTTTTCTTTCGCCTTGAGTTTTCTCGCCATGGCAAAACAACAAAAAATGAAGTACGATGCACAGACTCAATCACACAGAAATATTCCACTGTACTTACATTTTATTACATACAGTCACAGTACATACGCTAACTGCGCCATAATTATTGCACTAAATACAGCTTGCAAACTAAGCTGAGTTAGCTTTTTTAACAACATACTCCACATGGTGCTTTACATTAGTAGCCACACTCCCATTATAATGTCTGTATGCCATTATATGTAGTCTTGTGCAATATTATATAATATAGTGATTACTTAATTGCAAGCAGAATGTTATCAGTCGAATTTTTGCATCTTAGTTTGTGATGTGATAAACATTATTTTATGTGTATTGGCTTACTATGTGTACATTGCATATGGACAATAACAACAGATCATAAATGAAATAGACTTTTTAGGTTCAATTTATCATCAAAGCATAGTTAAATAAGCAAAAATATATAAACTGAAAACAAGTATAAACTGATATTGATTAAAATTAAATACTAATATATGATAGTGATAGTATATATATGAAATGTATATGAAATGTTAGTCATTGCAAACAACTACCTACTTATTACGTACCATTATACATATACAAAGAAATTACTCTTTCCTGGCCTAGTAATCAAGATATTGATAGTGCTGATAACAATACCCAATCAACAGCAATCATACATAATATCTCTTCGTTGATTATAAGCAAGCATAGCAAAGTATTTAATTTTGTGTATTGTTTACATAAAGGATATCTTAAGTTTGCATCATTATGCATTTGCGAAGGTTACGCTGCAATAGTTATTACTCTACTCATCTATTTAGATTTTACATTGTGTAGCCTTACTAGTTTCCTTTGAAATACATAATAAGGTGCCGTATGCAGTACACAGGTAATGTATTCCTTCTTGCAAATAGAACGTCAGATTGGGCATACGATACTACGGCTAAATGAAACAATTAATTCAAGGACTATAATAAGCCAATGCAGGCAAATATCTTTAACATCACAGATTACATTTATATTTAGATAATTATTTTAAGTATGAGGTTGTATTATATAGGCCTTAGACCATCTTGCATATAAAATTGTATACTGTTAGTGCATCTCTACATAGCATAGCTTGCAAGAACTATTCATTAAATTCAATTTCAGATTCAAGCAAAATGGAAATACCTACCTAAATGTATACCTGCAAAAAACTTTATATATTTGACAGCTCCTTTATTTTAAATAAAAACTCGACAGCTAACTTTATCTTGTTTAAAATAAAAAGGAAAATTGCTAAGACATTTTGTCCGCGTTCCAAGAAAGTTAGAATAGCTTTGTATTATCTTCGAGGCAATAAAACTCACCTGACAGTCGTATCGTAAGTCACAGAGCAGTGATTAAATGTAAATAACTATGCACATCGTAGTAATAGTAACATATCACTTTTTTGGATATCAGGGTACTACAAATAAGACAGAAGTCCCATAATATGTTTAACAATGCTTTTGAATATACAATTTCATTTTTAACTTTTCTAACAGAGTAACTGCCTGCATTGCATTTGTGTACCCTCGCAATTGTACTGTATCTTTTGAATAAACTAGAATGTCATGTTTCGAAAATTGCTCATCCATCTGAATTTTAGATTGTGACTTGACTCGAAGTCTCTTATTCACTTTCATCCGACCACCATTCTGTAAATTCTATACATATTAGTATTTGCACAATGTACATAAATAGAGTAGATAGGATAGAAAGATAGGCTCTTCGGCCTTTGTAGTCAGCAGTTTCTCTGTCTCTGCAAAGGACGAACGGAAGAATTTATCTTACAGCGTGTGCATAGAATAGAGGAAGAGAATTCCATTTCGTTCTCTCTCGTTGTTCAAATATTATAACATAAAATACAATACAGGAGCACAGTACAGGTGGTCTGGTAGTATGATATGGATTGGATATAATTCGGATATGTTGCCGTTTGTATTGGAACTCCGTACGGATCAATCCGTACTAGTATGTATTAATTCAAACTAAAAATCTCCTCAACGCAGCTTAGTATGTATTGGGCAGTACTGATCAATCTTATCTAATTTGTATTGATCCATACTAGGAAGTTCCAATCCAGACTAGGTTGTATGGATCATGGAAATTGTTAGTTTGAATTATTACATACTAGTACGGATTGATCCGTACGGAGTTCCAATACAAACTGCAACAGATGCATACAACAGATAGTGACAATTCAGCTATTCACAAACTATTCTGGAGTGATGCACAGCACAGAAACATTCACTCTCACTCACATTCCCTGATACGGTACAGTACAGAATTTGCGAATATGTGATCTACTGATCTATATATTGTATAGTTTATTATGCAACGCAATTCATAGTTCTATTCAACAAAGTCAGCAAGTAAGTAAAACTCTAGTTTAGGGAGATGTATGGATTTATTCATCCACACATGGAAAACATATTCAGAATTATTTTCGATTACAGATGGAAAATGTATAGATATATAAATCTCGCTATAGAGTATAATACTGTACTGTATGTGCTGACTCTGCCTGCACATAATATTCTCTTGATAACTACGCCTGCAGTCGTCAGTCTCGAAGTATTTATTGGTAGTGTATGTATATAATAGTATCCCAAAAGTAATAGGATAGCTTATAGTAGGAGCTTCAGAGAGCTTGTATATTTATTTCTAACCATAAGCAATTCAATCCTATCTGTTGTGATCTATTCTGCCATGTCACTCACAAAGCGTTTCTAATCTACTGTACAATTATGTATGGACAATACTAACACATATAAAACCTAATCTGTGTATGTCGTAATGTAGTAGAAATTGAAATTCATAACTACTACATACATAAGTCAAATCGGTATGTTATGTGCAGATATACGAAGTGCATCGTGCGTTATACTACATATATTTCTGTTAATATTTCTCATATAATATTGTTATTGTGGCAGCACACCCGAGACACGGAACTGAATAAAGGTATTGTACGAAATACAAGTTACCGATTCAGTTTCACTTCGCTAGATAGACGCTACATACTTTGTACATGTGCATAGTTTTCTACTGAAGTTCCACCGACGTCCTTTTGGAAGTAAGCTCTCTTTCTCTGCCCTTCTATTCTCTCTCTGCTTTACCTCCAACTTCTTTTCGTCTCTTCGCTCTTCCCTGTTGTATTTGTAGATTTACGTTACATGATGCTTTGTTAGATGCTTATATAATACATTTACAATACGGATATTTTGAAAAAAAGTTTTATTCCCTTGAAGTTTGCACGCTACGCTACTCTACGTCAAAGTTATGTTATATTAGTTCTCTTCAGTACTCTTGTTCTTGTTGTTTACACTATACCGCCTTGCCTTCCTTTTCCTTTTCCTTAGACGAAAATTCGTTAGACTTATATACGAGTAGTATAACAACAACAATATTGTATAATACAGATATGTAGCTGTATATGCATACTATACTGTGTACACAGTACACAACCGTAATACAGAGTAGGTATCCGTATAAGAATACTCCCAGGACTGGCCATCCATCCTACAAAACAGCCATTTTTTAGACTTAACTTTTACATCCTTGTGAAGAGCCACATGGGCAAACACCAAGAGCACTAGAAAAGCTTTCTACGCTCCCATCCTCCGCTTACGTTACGTAAGCTTCCTTTCCTTTCATATCGCTCCAAATCAGCTCTTTCCTATGTAAGCTTTTTTCAGTAAGGGCGTCATTCCTGAATATTTGATAGAATAGAATACGTTCCTGCTGGTCTCTTCTCCTCTTCTTAGCTGTTCTCCATGGCATGAACATGACACTACTTTTCCTTGCTGTATCCTTATCCATCTCACCATCTAAATACACTACCTACCAACCTACCATCCTACCCTAAATATTATTGCTTACATTTATTTATATTATGATATGTAGAATTGATACATTCATTTACTACCTAGAGCACATTTTATTTTGTCTTGTGGAATTAGAAGGAAATAGGACAACTACAAACAAAGCAACAATCCAGTAGACAATAAGTAGCTAAGGCATCTGATTGTTAGTGAGGGTCGGAGTTTGTTTTTATGGCTACTTAAAATTTCATAAAATAGTTAGTCTACAATTCAAAAATTTGTTTTCATAGTCGACTCTGAGTGAACTGAATATAGCTAAGTACTATCTGTATCTAATCTACAATGCAATAACTTGAATATTCTTTGAAACTTTTATCCGTGTTGATTCTAAGAAAGCTACGAAGCCCAGTCAAGACTCCAACTGCTCCGGAGTCTCGTTAAAATATTAACTCACTCGTTATGTAGATACTACACTATGAAAGCTACTACCTATATTCATCTCTACTTTATACGAGAACGACACAATGTAATGCAGTTAATATTAACTACACTATACAACAGTGCAAAGGTAGAATACGTAGTAGCAGTAGCAATATCGCGTAATATGCAAAACTAATCTGTTTTGGCTACACTGTGCATAAATACACTTCAGCTTTTAAATTCGTAGGCAGAGTTTACTTTTCTGTTCCACAAAATATTATTCTAACTAGACTTTCTGCACTTTGTAGAAGAGGCTAACCTAAGGCTTACTCTAAGTAATGCAATACCACTGCTATGCTTACTTTGCTTGCTAAATATATACTGATAGCTACAAAGTACAAAAGTAAAGTAACTCATTCATTTTCATTTCCAAAAACTTCAAACAAGAACGGTAAGAATTTTAAGTTAGCCTCTTTCCTAACAAATAGCTTAATGTTGTACATGCAAATAGGAATTCTACTTTATTTAATCACCACAACATATACGGTGATATACTAGTAGTGTCGAAACAAACTTTACAATAGATGGTCGTGGTTCTACGTTCTACCAGCACGAAAGTGTGCGAATATATTTATATAAGAATACTTTTAAGGCATTCTAAGGTATATTACAAGCTACATAGTGGTCATAATTAGCTTGATTTTTTAGTTTCCCAGTGTAAGGAACCCAGGGCAGAAGTCTATATTTGTAGTAATATTTGAATTTGCCTTTAGAATGAATGCACATTCAAATACGACGTTATCGTTTCAATTCGACATATCACCGACAGCCATTTTTGTTGTCTACGTCCATAGTCATAAACAGCATTCAAACTTCTATCTATATAATAAGCCACTCAAACAGACAACTAACAGACAAGGGACTATACTACACACAATTCGTCCATAACTTTGTACTACTTTACGTAATATTGCACTAGTATACTAATATAATAATGTCTTGCACCGTTAAGGGTGGATAGGATATACTAAAGGATTCGGCTGCCACAGCACTGGCTCAAGTTGACATGACACCCTGGAGTTACTGTCTACTGTCTTTTTAACAGAATCACGTTAACTTTAGTTTAGGTTCCTATTTCTATCTTCGTTGTCGTCCTTCAATTCTCTCTTCCCTCGATCTTATTTATTATAGTTTCCCCATACAGTAGTGCAGTGCTGTATACAATACAACACAATTTACAACATTGCCATTCTCTCATCCTCATCTCACTTCATCCTCTGAGTCTGTCATGCAGTCTGCAGGAACATGACATTGCTTTGCCTTTGTTTATATATTCGATCTCCTCTCCGTCTCTACCAAAGTCTATTTCAACTTTCTTCTTGCCTCCAATCCAATCCAACCAAAAACATCACTCTATAGAAACTATTATTTCCTACACAACATAGCACAGCATAACACCAACACTATCACCTAGATAGGTTGGCTCATTGGCTCTTAAGGTAATTTCAGCACAATGATATGATGGCAGGATGAAAATAATATCTATAGACAAGAATACATGCATAGCCCAAAGAAAAGTAAAGGAAATCCTTTGAGAGTCCTAATCTAGGAGAACAGAAGTAGACTGGCTCACTGTAAAATCGTTATGTAACCAAAGCAAGAGGAAAAATTCTTGTTTTCACAATTTTACTGATAAGAGTATACATGCAGCAGAGTGTGTACGTTTTCTAATAGATCTTCCGCGACCATCTTCAAGACCCGATATCATATCCCATCAATAATAATAATAAAAAGAAATCATTACATTTTGCAGGTACCACATTCATCATATGGACTACATGGAGCTCCAGTCCAGTAGGGACCACTACCCTCAATTTTATGTCATAGTCATTCCAACATTTTTATATCGTCATACCTTCCAGCACCATGAGAATCGTTACTACTGGACTAGTTTACTACATTGGGGCATTCCTATCTGACACTGGGATGTCAATTAATTTTGTGTGTAGGTAAACCGGTACCTATAACATAACAAGCTCTCTTAACAGACTATCCAGAACTTCACATGATAGTAGCTCTGAATCAAAATAATGGTTGACACTAATTGTACAAATAAATTGAACGGACAGCCAGACATTATTACTATAATTTTCTGCTTAGTACTTATTTACTACGTTCAACGTTTACCTGACTGAAGACTGCTGAAATAAACTTGTTTTGTAATAATGGAGGTATGCAATACATCAGCGTAACGATTCAAAAAGTTATACTACTGCCTTCCAAAGAGTTCCAAATTAAAATATTTAATTATTTGGAGATCATGCAAAACTAAGACAGAATTTTAGCAACCAAAATGGAAAAGGTGGACTAAGTGTACTTAACTTTACCAGAAATACTACGTACTCGCACTTTGCCTGTGGTCTACATATTACGTAGGCGAACATTTGCCCTTGTAGTACATAGTAATAACAGTAATAAGGAAACTATCAGGAAACCACAATTAGGAAATTGACTTTTCATGTCTCAGATTGGATAAATACTCATTATTAGATGTTTTCACCATTACCACTAACAGCATCATGCACGTACCGCAAAATTAGGAATACTACAGAACTGGAACAATCGCCAAATCCGTTAGTTAGCCTTGACTCAATTACTTTACAACAATAACGTGATTTATACTTAAAGCAAAATATTCCATTCCTTGCTGCTGCTAATTCTGATCGGAACTTAAAATTATATGGCAAAGGGTAAAGACTCGAACTGCATTGAATATTTATGCGAAAGGTAACTTATGTAGTTAAGTAGTTACCTAATATGTATAGATACTTATTTACATTTTGCTTTTAAGAATACCTTATCAAAATCATCATTTTCAAGAATGCAAATTTTTATCTGGCAATAAGAATAGCGACAAGATCCCATGACAAAATGTTCTTTTTGGGGTGGCAATGGCAATTCTGATGAAACAAAAGAAAAATAGCATGACAGATTTATTTAATAAGTATGCAAATAAGTAGAATATTTAAGGCTCTTTCTCATATTAGTACATATAAATTTCAAGGCTTAATAGCATTACTAAAGCTAGCGTGTAACCTTGAGTGACTTACATCTAAGGCTAAGTTACCTAGTCTAGTACCTTCAAGACAAAGCAGTGGATTGAGTGGATACTTAAGTAAGTAGAAGTAGACAAACTGGGAGCTTCAAATGGTGACCAGATGCTTAAACGTAGTTCACTTGTATTCTTCATTTCAATATATTCTGATAGATGCACAAAGCCAAAATGATCCCTCCAATATCCCAAAGGACCCTAAATTGTAAATAGACCAGGGAGGCATGGAATAGTAGTAGTGTGACTGTGCGACATATATTGAACTAAGCCAGCTAGACAATGAACACACCAAACGAAAGAAATACAGATATAACAACAGCAGCAGCCCGATCCATGGACCAAACCTAGCTAACGTCGCAATGAAGTAATGCCCGTAAACGAATCGTACGACCTACCCCTCATTTTCATTTGTGCATAGAATACCGTAGAATATCTGTATAGGTACAAGGAAGGAAGATACCATTATGCACTGCTAGATCGTGACAGACAAACGAACCCACGAACCGAACGGTTCCTTATATTTACAGGCACTTGGGTATTGGGGTCTAAAGAATGTAGACAGCACTGCACTCTTCCCTCGCCTTGTGCCGAGGACGATGAATGTGCATTATTAAAGTACCCTTTTACTTAAATCTGTATGCTATATTCGTTCGTGTATTTATTTTGGTGTTCTTAACATGAAACTGCTGCTATGCTGATATTGCTGATGGTATGGGTGTCGGTCCGTCGTCGGATCATAGCCAGTTCAGTTGTAAACATGAAAGTTTACGCGTACATATGCTACATGCCTTCCAATCCTACTTCAGCCTTCTACTATTTTCAAACAAAATGTATTGAACTACCTATTCCGTATAAATCAGAACTTCAGAACATTTTGAACAATAAGACCATAACTACTGTACTACTGTAAGTTACACAACACAGTTGTAGGAGCTACGAAGTCATAAATAGCTATATACATAAATTACTTTTATAACTGATGATAGAAGTAAACACACGGACTATATTAATACAAAATCATGCTACTTAACATTTTTACCCACAGAGATAAGACTATATATATTTTACATAATATATGGTATATTATATTACTATTTCTATGTTTCGCATAGAAATACTATCCAAAAAATTAAGCAACCTATACTATTCTCTGAAATCGTGCCGAGAATTTCTGATCTCTATTCTATTTGTAGCACAGTTCTATTAATTTTTGTACACCAAACTTTATTTTTCATTTATCTCACAAATAAATAAGATGAGTTCTCTTCCTGGTATCTTAGACGTGTGTACTACAGTAAGTACTCATTGTGTTGTATACTATAATAGTAATAGTGCCTACTGCATTGCATACTAACGTAAACTTATTCAGCAGTCTCAATGAGTCGCTCCCCTTCCTTTATACGATATAAGGAAACGTAAACTAGATTTACTCAGAAAGAAATGTGGTAAATGGAATGTATTTCGGGGTTCAAATTGCTTACCCAAAATTCCATTACTTACTTCTACTCACTTGAACCGAAGCATCCTCCCTCCCTATTTTCAATAAATTCTTAGCTGTTTGTAAGTGATCTGTATCCTCAGTTTGGAAAGAGAGCTACTAAGTCGTATCATTACTGTATCGATTCATGTTTTGTGTTTAGAATAGTCGCCCATCGTCAGTACATATATATTACTCAGTCATAACAGCTAAGCACTGACTCCAAAAATAAAAAAATAATACATCTATACAAAAATAATTATGCATTTTGTATTTTGTTCAAGAAAATCATACATTGAGTTTTGGGAAGACCTTTATTGACTGTGCTAACGTAATACACGACGTACAGCTCATTGTCAGTAAATATTTAATTCGTAAACGACAACAATGCTTACCTTTTATTACATTTGTGAGCTAAAGATATACTTATCAGTTTAGTCAGACAAATAAATAGTATTTGGGCTAGATATCTGCCCATTATCTTCCTTTAGTCCACCTACAAAATTAACTATTTATAGATTTTCTCACCATGTTGTTACAAATTAAGTGTCCTTGATCGACCATTTCTAAGATAATAAATATTATTGTAATCGTCTGTCTCAGGTTCCAGAGTCAATGATATCTACTATCTGTATTTCAGCTAAAGGCATACTATAGAGTACTATGAATAATGGTAGATTTTTGTACTTAAACAAATATATTTTATAGCTTGTGTTGATAACAGGAAATAAGTTATACAAATATGTATCGTACAATTAAACTTGCTATTATTAGGTTTATCCAGAGAGAATTTTCCGATTGACCATTGCTGGCGTGTAGAAAAGTAATTTGGTAAAACAAACTTTTGTCTGTCAACGATTTTCTAACCTGAAACCACCTACTTACTAAGACTCGACAAAGATAAGCATTATTCTCTATGTCGTGTAGTGCGCTTCCTGTGCCTAGCCATCAAAATATATTTTAATTATTTACGCAGAGTAGTACAAGCACAACAATAACCATTAGCATTGAAGTAGAAGTAGTTCTTTAAGCGGATGAATGAATCTCCGTAATAGTACACTATTTTCGCTATTACACTCTTCAACATTAGTTATGCATTGCCCACAGTCACGCATTTCTGAACTCTGTTTGACTGTTACAAATATAGATACTAACCGAAACGAGAAACAACACTATAGAAGCAAAATAAGGTAAACAATTCCTTCCTATCCTAAAACATTAAGAACAGATCTATCAATCCAATAATCCAACTAATCCAAGTCATACAGAGTCATGAATACGGGCTACCAGGAACGAAAATGCTGTCCAGTGCCCAACTCAATAGTTCATGGATACTGTACTGTCCTATTTTTGCATAGAGCCAATATTTCGATTTCGAAGTTACTGTATTACAATGCAAACAATTGGCAACGAATACGCATAAGATAACATAATATGCAGTACTAGTAACCCGGTCTGGTTCGAAGACTGCACACTCTAAAATGCCTTTATGTATATCTCTATAATATAGCCACCTATTATAAAAAGCAACACAATAAGAGACCACACCCAAAATAAAATTTCCCATATTTTTATGCTAAGAACTTAGAATGAACCTAAACAGCAAAAAATGTGTTATTCATGGCATAAACTACCTAAATATTAAGCACTACGGTCACAGTTAATAGAAACGGAGATTTAGTGACAGATGGACTTTATCCAACTAATTTAGCACAAATATTTTTGCTTTACTAAAGGTTACTTATCGTCTGTAATAGTATGATGGAGCCAGGTGATTTGCTAAATACTATATAAACGTGCTATTTGTTAACAAGTTGAATGAACTGTTTACTAGAATTTATTTTAAATGACACATGTTGTGACATGACACTGAGCTAAGTTGTGTAGGTGTATAGCCATGCTAATTCTTGCAATTACTAATACGTACATGTACTACTTCCATTCTAACAGCGTTCCCCAGAAATCCTAGAACCACTAATATTAGGCACTATATATATTTCATCTTCTAGAATGTAGTAATTCGCCAATTTAATAGGATTTTAAATGCCTTAGTCAGCAGATCCGACTTTTCTTCCCATTAACTGTCTACTTTATTATATGTCAAGTTTTTTATCAACTCCTTATTCTTATGTTACCTTTGGATATCTACTTGTCTAATACTACTACAGTTGCCGTAGCCCCTTGCCCTTAAATAAACTCTTCTTGTTCATTTCACTTAAGTCAAAGTGTACAAAGCCAAGTAGCGATAAACGACAGTTATGAATGAACGATCTCGATTTAACCCGATTTGTGAAAGAACGGTAGAATTTCTATCGATAAATTGCCTTCATACAATAGCATTTTATTATTATATTAAGATTGACCTATTTCCTAGTCTACCAAATACCAACTGTTCGATTGAACTGCACTGGACAATTCTGTTTTGCATTAGTGACACAAAAAGAGTTACTTTTATTTGAAGCCAATGCTCCTTTTAGTATTCATTTCCTCTAGACTGCTACACAGACACAGCAGTGAGCTTCCATTCCAATCTTTTAATTTGCAATGCGTCAACAATTAATCTAATAGTCCGCAAAAGTCCTTTAGGTTTGGTGTGGTTATGGCTAATTACATCTGAAAGTAATTACCGCTGAAACACTTTGACCTAACACAATAAATTATCTGTAGCTGTGCCCACGTAAAGCATGGCGAAACTCAATTTCAATTAGTTTAACTTCCAATACAATTAGTATTATCAAAACTAAACGTATACCTATACCTACGTAAAGTTGGTGCGATTACGCCAAATTCATACCCTTCCGAAATACGAGCAATAGCTTAAGAAAGAATAGATTAGTCACAATTCACAAATCAACGACCCTATTGGCTTTGGACTATGTGCTTCACAATTTGTTAATAATAGAGATGAATAGGTCTGATTTGACATGAAATCACAAAAGCTACTTTGGAAACCAATATGGACTATTAACATGTCGTCTTGTCGTCGCTTCACATTCTTATGTTATTGAATCGAAATGCTTAACCTATCACTATGTGCGTACTTGGCTTAGGGTTTAGGCTATCAAGCCAAAAATCAATTCTACTTAAATGCCTTTAATATTGCATAGTCACAGACGACTGGAATTGTACTTTTAGCCACAAAATAACGACATTATGCCAATGCAAGGCAATTCCACGTCACTTTCTCTGTAGTCGTTTTAGTAAACCTAACTCTATAACACTAACTTGTATTTAAGTATAGGGTACCATATTAACAATGAGACCTAACCTAAATCTACAAATCTGAGGACCTTTTTTTGAAAAATCACTTTTTTCCTTCCCGGTCGAAAATCCATTTTTCGAAAGTAATATTCAGTTACTAACTCTACAAATTGTTTCTCGATCAACTCCTAGCATTTACTGCCAACAATAGGCAGCCTACATATAAATATAAACTCTTTTACTAGCACTTACTAAATTCATCCTGAAATCGTATATATTTCCATTCCTTTGCTGTAGATAAGACTATACTCAACATCAATTACATTACTTATTTTCAACTTAACGAGAAATAATACAAAATTAGCACTGTAAGAAAGCAGCCAACAGCAACACGAGACAACATTACATTACAAAGAGACAAAACTATGTACCATACGAACGCCTGGCCTATGCTACAATGTAGAGCATAGTTAGTTATTGCAATATCTTGTTCACTTAAAAATAGATTTCTAATTCTTGTCTTGTGTAAATAGCAAATACGCACGTAAATAAGTCACGTCTTTATTGTGTAACTGTGAACAAAACAGAATACAAACATTTAAACGACTGTTTGCCATTGCCAAGCTAAAAGTAAGATAACACTTCTTGTCAAGCAAACTCACGATCAGTCCAACTAATGTTATATTACTTACTTCTTATACTTCATCAATTGGTTCAATTTTGATTTTATTAAAAATTCATTCTGTTCACAGTTTACATGCATAGTTAATATGGTAAGATTATAATGTATAATATACCATCAAGAAGTCTCTCTGACCATGAACTTTTCTTGAACTTGCGTGCCAATGTTGTATACTTACGTATGAACAAAAATTGCTTAATAAAATCCCACGGCACATTTATTTTCATATTAGTACCTAAGTAAGAAGCACAGAAAGCCAAGTACAGAGAACAGAGTTTTTAACAATTTTTGGTATCGGGTCAGTTTGGTAAACAAATTGCAAGCAATCTGATCAGATCGGGATAAATTGCATTATTATTATCACATTTATGCTATTAAAATGTCATGTCATCTCACAAAATACTACATACCTAGTCGTATTGTAAAATTGTTTTGCAAATTCATTATAATAATATTCGATCCTCTGTTGATTTATTGCACCAAGCATTACCTTGGTTTAAAGAAAGGAAAATGTTCTTGAATGAGAATTGTGAATGTTAACTTAGCTAAATGTTATGTTCATTGTGCACATATCATAAGATAGAAACACAAAACACTGATTGTGAGAAAGAGAGCTATCAATGTGCCAGTGATATTGTGATATTCCACTGGATAGCAACATACTGTCTTGACTACATTCTACATGTCTTTATCTCTTGATATGACTCAGTCGCCTATTATAAACTGCGTATTATATGTGTTCCACACTACTCGACTCATGTTAAGATTACCATTATTGAAAGAATTGCTTTGGTGCCATCATTCTCTAGACAGCAATCTATCTTATCATGAGAATGCATCTATATTATTTTATTGTACGAGCCTAGAATGATAGCTATAAGTTTCATTCAGAACAATACAATCTATTTAACTCGCCAATATAGAAAAGCGAACTCTAGGTCAATATAAATACATTGTCATTGTCCTACAGTAGCAATAAATGTCTTAATAATACAAATACATAAAAATGCATGATATAATATTTAGTATACCTACCTACTATAACATTTACGATGATTTTTTTAACTGAAGGAACCACGTACCTATAACATGTCGAGACAATTGAATTTATTGGAAAATTAAATTGGAGAACTCCTAAAATTCTCAATCCTTTGGGACTGATATAGATGAAAATGAATTAACAATTTAAATATAGATAAACACAGCATACAGCAGAGTTATATAAATCTAGTTATAATTATACAGAGTTAAATAAATCAATACAACTATAAAAGAGTTACAAAAATAAAAATCCATTTGTTGCTCAATTAATCTTGCTTTTTACAAAACTTAGAACGCATGTAAAAACTTAAGTTATTTATCATTGATCTTTAAACAAACGAGCAAGCTTCATCGACTATATCCTCATTCCATACTATCGCCACGTTATTACCACATTTTATTATACTAAATACCACTTTTTACACTCACATGAAAAAATTGTGGTGTAGATTTTACAATGCAAGGTCCTGAAAGCCTGAAAACTAGTTGTACAACAGCACAAATGAATTAACTACCTGAAAAAATGCAACTCTCAAAATGCAATTCATTTAAAGCAAATCAGTCCACATACTAATTCCCAGTGTGGTAGTGTCTTATATTTGGCCATGCCCAACAGAAAAGATCATCTACGAATTATTCCAAATTTATGGCAAAGGTTCTTTCATAATCTGAGTTCATCCACATTGGACACATTGCTGTAACTTCACTTGTAAGTAAACATATGTAACACCTGGTCCATCACATACCAAAGTAGGAATTATGTGTTAACGAATAAGAACGGCCTGGAGCATGCTAGAATGCAGCAGCATTATAGTACTTTCGTTTACTTTACTAATCATGTAAACGCAGAACAATATGCCAGTGTGCCACTGCTTTAGAATACTGAGGTGAAGAAAGAAAAGAAGATTTTGTATTAATGAAAGGCTAATAAATGCTAACAATACCTAAGCCAACTTATTCCACAAGTCAACTAACTACATTACTATTCTATTCTCATATTATTATTATTATACATATAGCACCTACATAATAATAAAATAAACTGCATTTGCATTTAGTTTAGCATTTTTATTGTTAGTTTATACCGTGTAGGTGTGAATGAATGAGTTGCCTGATTACAAATGTGCGATGCCAGAGACACATGTATCCGGTATTCACAAATGTTCATATACATGATATTACACAAACACTATACTACAAACAAACGGTACTTGACGTAAACTGTGCACAATGTGCTTAATGCTGTATAAAATTATACAAGCAAAGCAATGAGGTAACTGAAGCAAGCAAGACACCAACATTACAAAAAATTAAAGTGCTAACGCCTATTGTCAATTCATGTCTGGCTCGGGCATGGAATGGCTATGCTATGGCATATCGCAACCAATACTTTATTGAGCACAGAACATATTATCTTTCTCTATACACCTGAAGAACACACATTTGCCTATACAGTACACAGACAAATTGCATTGTTATCATTTCAAATAAAAGGCAGGCAGTCCACACACTCCACACTCGAAAACATAAGCAATAAGCATGTAGTAAATACATATACATTGTATTTATGTATATTATCGTTATACATTATATTTTCTATATATGTATAAGCTTAGGAGAAATCAATAATATGTCATAACCATGTAACAAGATAAAACTGATAAATATGAATCAATGTGAATGTCAGTAAATCAGTATTTCGACTAGCGCACACAACAACAATAATACAACATGGTATATATAGTAAATTAAAGCCCTTTGATAGGGTTATGTCAATTTGTCAATAATAAACAAACGTAGAGATACGGATACCTACTTAAAAATCAATTTGGCTTAAATACCTATCGCCTACCTGAGGTAGAGTATAATAGTATGTTGTAGAAGAGCTTGTTTACTTATGATAAAGTAAAGCAACCAACCCTGTACAGGTAAATTGTAAATATATATTGGGCCACAGTAGTGCATTAACTCTATAAATTATTTACCTACAGGTTTTATGTAAAGCCGGTGCCTTACCGTTGGCCGTGGATATGGAAGGCGTGAGCGAACATAATGAGTTAAGTGTATTATAGCTATTAAGCATAATGTACGTAATGTACCGAGTGCATAAATACGTACCTCAACTAAACTAAACTAGAGTGCTCCTCACCAACAGGGTTATAAATATAAATAAAAAATTACAATACAAACTTTGACTTTATGTAAGCCGACCGGCTGTAGTTGCGGTAGGTTATGGTTATATTATGGTTACTACTACGATTATGTACTTGATTTGGTTATTCACCTATTTATAAGATGTTTCCACTTTACATACATTGCAAATTGCAATTAGTAATGCAACGGCAATGATAATGTAAGTGAAATGGACTTTGGCTTGGCTCAAAATCACTAACATGATTTACTGCACAAAAAAGCAGTAAAAGCAAAGTAATTAATAAGTAATCAATAAGAAGTTGTAATTAGGTTGCTTACCGTGGATTGGTTGATCAAAGGAGGTCCTTGTGTATTAGTAGCAATCGTTGTGCTTGTGGTAGTTGATGACAAACTATTTCCGTTAAGCAAAACAGCTGAAGTGCCGTTAAGAATGATGTTGGGCTTCCGCCCTGTTCCTCCTGGAGCTAAGTCAAATCCCGCCGCCTGCACGCCTGCATTTGATGTTGACGTAGAGATGTTATTAGTATTAGCATCAAAACTGTCACAATCTGAGTTCACAATAGCATTAGCAAGAAGACCATTGCCATTCATGCCAGTTCCTGTAGACATTGTCATTGTCATACAGCCCACCTCGGCTTTAACCACATTTAAAGTGTTTGCATTAGCTGCATTACTATTTGCGGTAGAGCTCGACTGAAATTGAGATTCCACACTCTGGGTACCACTTGAGGTTTGAGTAACTACTGGAGCTGCCATTGCCATAGCCATTTTTATTACGTTAGGTATACACAAAGGTATAATGTCTTTCCGGAATTATAAACTTTAGGTTAGGGGATCACTGGACACAGTACACAGTACAAAGAGTTAACCTTTGTTTCTCTTAGAATTTTCTTACGGGGAATTAATCGAGAATGTCAACTCTATATAGTACAATCAATTCGAGCACTTTCTACTTAAACGATTCACTCACAGACAAAAAATATTGTGCTACAGTACACGTGTTGAGCAAAATGTTTTATAACTCCTGTGTTAAAGATTCAGCTTGTGCTTGTGTAACGTGTCTTTTCAGCTGCCTAAAAGTATAGGACAAAACTTCAAAATTACGACTTCAAACATTTTTCCTGCACACTACACTACTTCTACATTCTACAATAGATGAAAATATTTAACAAAGAATCATATTTATCCATTCATCCTACTGTTCTGCTTTTGATACACTATAAACCGTAGTCCTCAGTGTACACCGTATAGTACACAGTTCGCTAATATGTTTGTAAACATTGCTGCATCACTGAAAAAACGCTGTTTAAGTAATGTACTGTACTAAACTAGACTGTGGTGGACTGTCAATGTAATATCAAATAATCTTCGGTGAACATAGTAAAATAAGCTAATAAATTGGTTACCGTTAGCTAACTTGCCGATATACAGTAACAGTAACACTCGCAAATAAAATTTGCTTTTATATATCTAAGATAAGTACGTAGCCCACCTCTCCTAAATATAGTTGCTTATGATACATACAATTTTCTGTTTCCTTGTTCTCCTGAGTCCCTCCTGCGTACTAAGAGTAAACCCTTGCATCGTGTTTTACCATTTTGTAGACTGAAACTACCTAGATATTGAAACAGTAGTCCCATTTACAATCTACTTTAAAACTTTAAGCGTACATAGAGCACACTGCACTGGAAACTGATTCTTACGTTTTAACTACATAGTTTAAATTAAACATGTATACTGCATGACATAAATGGAACCAGTTAGCGAACTGGGTTTGACATTACAAATGAAATTAGCACCGTCTAGCCGGGTCCCAAATAGCAATTAACTGTTATATACAATTACTAATAGCTGATAAATAGCTATTTTCTTGCATCTAAATACATGGGCAATAATAAAATCTAAATGTCATGGCACATATATGTAACTTTGATAAGAAAAAATAAATAGAGCTTAAAAATCCGTTTGCGATCATGACCATCTTGCATGAGTCATATCATATAAGACCAGCTTCTGAGCCTGGCTCATGCAATGACGCAAAGGTTGTCAAAAAATACATATTGACTGACATTGTTTCGTCCCTTTTTGTTGTCTACAGAAATACACCACTCTTTCGATGCAACTTGCTTGGTGGGATAAATTATTGAGGAAAAGGAGAATACATATACATATAACTTGACTTCACATACATTAATACAATAGTGTATTTTGGGTGTTAAACGTCAATTTTTGTAAACAAATTCAATTTCTTTTTGGTTTTGCACTGTTGAACTGCACTGGTAAACTTATTTTCAATAGCAAATGTCAAATGTCAAGTTAGTATGTCTATATATCTAAAATATCTATGGTGTTGACATACACATTTACGACGGCGAAGTATGTATCATGTAACTTTTAAGCTTTGCATGTTTATTCATTATTAGGTCCTTGCTTGATAATCAATTAAAATAACCAAGTTAATAATGAAAAGTATTAGTTTCCGGATTACGGCTTGACCAGTTACTAAACTGACTGTTTGGCTTGAGTATACTTATGTACATCAATGCTTTTATATGAATCGAAAATGCATTAACCATTTGCTTTGCATATGAACTATTTCATTGTAAATCTATTTAGATATGTAGATGTCAGTTAACAATTAAGGTATGTGATCCTCCAGGATCCTATATAGGAAGAATTTAACCGCTCACACAAACAAGGGACAAAACAAAGAAACGTTATTTTTATTGCTTTCTTTACCTTTTAATTTAATGACAATATATTTTTGCCACTCTGACTGAACATATCTAACTGTATGATGACTGACAAGACGCTATTATGCGTAGTATTAACAATTAATTATATATATTTGTATAATTAACAATAATACTGAAACTTTTCTCCCTCCTATGCATAGATGGGCACGACCGTAGCCGGCCCGGCCCGGCCCGGCCCACACAGTGCGTTTTTTGGCAAAAAATTTTGCCG
>JAQFYC010003760.1:0-19585 GCA_034694165.1 Tomocerus mixtus
TTGACAGCCAAAGAAAAGTTCAGGCAATTGTTTTCCAATTACAAAATGTTGTAGCTTTAGCAAAATTGCATATTTGCTTTTGACATTTTGAGACATTTTTTACAGCTTATGCTGATTCAAAATTAATGTATAAACTTTTACTGAATAGCGGTTTTTTATAGTCCATGCACTGCATTTTTGCCATAACACATTTTCAGGTAAGGATGCATATGCACGCGGGTGACTTTGTTTACCAGCACAAAAGCAATATAACATTATACAAAACACCTACAATAAAGCCCAACATTGATTTTGTTTAGAAAATTCTTCAATAATGTTTTACCCATCATTTGTTCAGTATTTTACAATATAAATATGATAATGAAAAACTTTAATTACATACAGAAACAGCTGCTACGTTAATGTTTTTAATTTTGTCCCTTTAAAGTTTAAAGTTTCAATTTCGTTAAAACTAAAACTATTCAACTTCTATAAGCAAAAAACGTGAACATGGAAGCCAGTCTCAAGAAATGTTTTTCTCAATTATACCTTCATTTCAATTATTCATAAACATTAAGTACAAAGTCCTAATAACTATTATAATAATACGTAATAGCAATCCGGCAATCGATTGTATCAGAACTTAGAATAGCATGATAGCATGGCCCCATATTGGCACCTCGACTTCGTATGTATTCCGAACGCAATCTTCGTCAATGACACGGAAACCTATAAAGTTATGAAATATATTATGTGTTGCACAATAAGAAAGTTTGGGTCAGCAAGAAAAGCAAACAAACTATTGCCCTATCTAGCAAGCAAGTAGGAACACCGAAAAAAGTAGCTTATTCGTGTACACGAAATGCAATCTAACACGAACCATTTTTGCAGAAATGATCCTGCGAACGAAACTGGAGCAAAGAGTACGAGCAACATCCAATATATATTTTTGCTAGCGTGCTACGATGACCCCTTGTGTAAAGGTAAATATCACAAAGAGCAGTGCAAACCAAGCTCTAAACTTTTTTGCCTCCAAACCGATTGAATATTCTGGTTGGTAAATCTTCTGTAAACTCAATTCCGCTTCCTTGATACAGAAAATATCATATGAGTTAATTCAATTTCTTATGTTTGAACATCCTTTCCTGAATGTTGAAGAGAATTGGATGAGAGACTGCTGAGGTCATATACAAAATACTAATGCCCTGACGAGGGAAATATCTATAGCTACAACCAAATAGTATTTACATTTATATATGTACAGTTTGCGTTGACTAATGACATAATAGCTTAGGCATCAAGTATTTATCTTTCCAACAGAACAATATAAATATATTATTATATAACAAAAGATGTTCCTTGATTTATGCACAGTTGGTACATATTGTTCTATGCATTGCCCTACATTATACATACTACTTCAGTGACACTATATTTAGTTCAACCGCTTGGTTACATCCGTTTTGCATTGGTTTATTAAGAACCTACGTAAGCTTAGGGTTTAATTAAAAAAAAAACATTACGGCGGAATGTTGGAAATATTACATTTTTCTAAAATATCTTCTTATTTTCTTCCTTTTACTTCCTAACAGCACATTTCTATCATTATTATTTTTGAATCCTCTAGGATATAATGATAGCTTACAATAAACCTACTATCCCTGTCTTCAGTACGTTTAAGCTGCAATGTAGTTTGACATTTTACATTGTGCTTACTTTTCTGCGAGGAGTGAATTCCTCTTTTCTGTGTTTAGTGTTTAATTAAAAGGAGGCTTGATGCTTGCAAAGCAAATGTCAAATCAGAACAAAGAGGATTTCAAGTGGGATTTGTAAATGGGAATTGCACCTAGTTAAAATAAGGAATAGGACGTTATTGGATTGAATAGCACTTAACCTTTGGCATACTTACTTTAGAAATGCTTTTATAACAATGCATTCACACACACTCATATCCCGTTCACATACACAAGTACAAGCATTCAAAAGTTTTCTCTGGCTAAAACTCTCAGAAACTCTTAGGATCTTTCTTTTCAGTTCCACTTACTGATATTGCATTGAGAACATCATGAGACTCTTAAAAGAGGTTAATGTACAAGAGTGAAAGAGCCTGCGTATCTACCTATCTACAAGTATGTATTAGCTGAAGGAGTTAGTGTTAGTGCCTCGCCCCGCAAAGCCATCTCATGAATATGACTAATGGCAAAGGCAACAGGGAAGCGAAAATTTTAATGTATGTACACAGTCGCCTAATTTATAATAATAACTTCCATACTTTACTGTACTGTGTACTGTATGTATGTACATTATATATGTGTGTACACATAAAATATATGTGGATCTATAATGTGTTTTCTTATCTTTCCATCCACAATCGTCGCATCATCATCATCTCTAGTTCCGTTAGATATAGGGCAACAAAGCCAAAGCTCATGCACCTCACAAAAGAATCAGCAAATTCATCTGCACACCATTCATACATTAGAGACTTTGCTCGTCCTAGATGTTTTACCGTACATGTTACCTATATATTTACTATTGGCAGCAGCACTTCTGTAATACAGATATAATTAACTCGTAATATCGTCCACTATAGTCAGGATCTAACTACTGATTCCAAGGCCTGCCATACATTTAGGGGTCCACTCTGTTTAATCCGCAATAATTAAATTGCAAACTAAGAACAATGCTAACTTTAGCTTTTTGCATGTAATTAATGAAAAACTGCACCCAAGTCCTATTTTCTCATAATGAATGTTTAGGAGAGTTTTCTTTTCATTTGTCTGTATTGTCAAATATTATTATTTTAATAATGAAGTTATCCTTTACAGTTGACACTTGAAAATGCTGGATTTCTTGTGCAACTAAAATTGAAAAGCACGTTATTTGAAACTTTTTTGCACAAGGGCCCCAATGAATTAAGAACTGACACTGGCTAGTAGGTATACTTTTATTGTGTGATGTATTCGCAATTTGCAGTAGTAAAAGGTACATCTCCAGTATATTTTCCTCGATTAGCAAGTTGAACTCTAGCATCTGGTCGCAAGATGCATAAGCTTAGGCTCCGATGAATGAATCTTTGGGTTTATAATGAAAATCACTATCAGCAGAATCCATGATGACTTGAGCGAATCCATGGGCAGGCTTAATATCACGCCATATAAATAGGTAGCAGTATAGGAGCCGGGTCACAGGTCCATGTCGTAGTCGTGTGTTGTGTACTGTACTACTTTCATCCTTAAGTGGAACACAGCTGAGTGAATTTATCAGACTAGGTGTCCCACTCTCTGCCTATTTTCTAGAATATTATATATGACAGGGGAAGAGAATAAATGGAAGAATCACTGAGCTACTACTAAGTACATTTCGCTACCAAAGTGCTTTTTCCACATCCATATATACCATAGGTACCTAATAGTACCTACTACCTACCATCCAAGAGTTTTGTTGCTTACTTAGTAGCTACACTTACTTTCAGGTTTACATTAGACATACGAGCTACTATACTTACTTGCACGATTGCACGGATCGATTATCGACATTACATTTTGCATTAAGGGAAAGAATCGAATATCACTGCATATTTTGCTTGTAGCTTGTGCTCACTTCGTAATCTCTGGACCTCGGAGACCGTTCTGTCCAAATATAGTTACCATGAACCATGATGTCGATATCTCTTTTACCTCATTCAAGTAATTAGTAACTATTTTGCATTGGCTAGGAAATAAAGCGAGCAAAAGAGATTAGATGAAAGCAACGTTCAATTGTGTGCTATCGGGCTAATACAATAATATTAGAAGTGTTTATGTAATTATATTATGTGTATTACTTAACAAATGAATTCATGGTAACATTATCCCTCTTGCATGAATTGCTTTATTTTGTTATTGGGTAAGGGTAAAGACTCAGCAGTTAGTTAACTAACCGAAACTGGTAAATAGGAAAAGCCCATAGAAAGGCAAAATGAAATTAAAGGCAAATATGTGATGTGAAGCATAATGTAAATGGGAAGGGCAGCGTTAACGCGTAATATCGTCCTCGCTTACCTAGAGGTATCTATAACTATTCCCTACTGTATTTTACATTCTGTAGAACATTGCTTTCTGTGCTATGTAATATGTTTCCGATCAGTAGAATGTAGAATATGTGGAGGAAGTAAGCTTAGCCAAAGCTAAATAAAAACTAACCTATATATTTGATGACTGGGGGCTAACGACGTGCAGTCATAATGTTTCAACTAATTCAACATCATCCATCAAATTGAAGAGTTCCATTACTATGCCATTATGTTCCTCTCGAATTACATATCTCCTTTATACATGTATGTGCACCGTATACCTACTTACGAGCCATAAGCTGTTAAAATAATAACATTGTGGTTTCACACAGTGTCAACGTTCCTTTGTTTTTGACTGCAAATTCAATTTTGGAATACCTAACCTACAGCTAAAGCCTTTCAAACTTTTCCTATTCAGAAATAAAATCTAAGTTAGCTAAAGCTAAGTAAGGGCCATAAAATAAAGAGTATGAAACATATTTTAGGTACAGACATAGGTAATTTTAATTTCGTTGTTGCATGAAAGTGCCCCTTTACTGTCAGAGAGAACTGTTTATTAGTTCAAACCACAATATAATTAAAAATGCGCGTGCATGAGACACCTACTATCGATTGCAAATGTAGAACATGCCTTGAAAAGCAATATTTGGGCTTATTCATATTTACTGGGGGTACGTCTGCGTATGAATGCCAATTCCTCTTATTATTTATACAGCTTAGGTAAAATGTGTTTGAAATGCAATTAAAATGCTTTCCCCAAGTCACATATCCTTGAGATACATTAGCACATGTATGGCACAAATATATAAACGTATATTGATTGCTGTTGCGTTGTGGTAAGTTTCCGTCGAAATGTGGGTAATGTTCATCTACCTTGCCAATGACTTTAAGAGACATTTCAATGTTTAGAGTTTGCATCAACATTTTCTGTTTTATACATACAATTTCTTATCCTTTGTGGGCACCGTTAGGATTTCTGTATTAGCTTCCCATGTACAAACAATAATAAAAACAGTTAATATAAAAAATTCGGGTGTGTGTATTTTCGCTTAAATTAATGGTGTTTGGCCCACACGTAGGAGGAAACAGCAAAGGTGTAACTAAAGAGAATGGTCTCGGACATTATAAATGTGTGCGAATGACATTGTCAGAGTTGAGATCATTAATTTGTTTGTGCTGACAAACATAGCAAAAACTAACTAAAAACATATTGTTATACTTAAATACTTATGGCAGTATGTCAGAGCTATGATTAACTCATGTTTAGGCTACTTATCTGTGTTAGTAACTATATCCATTTTCTTAGATAAAAATATAAAACATTTATCCAAGGAATATAACTGCAATGGATTCCACGTAAACTCTCTTATACTGTTTAAATAAATTTAGGTTTGTGTTACATAAGCCGACTTGTCTTAATTCAGTTCATTTCCTGGTTAGCCTTTCCCCTGACCTTTTGGGCAAAACACAATCGGGAATATTTTTTGAAAATAACTCATCTTCTTGGTACACCACCTTCTTGATGATAGAGTCTCAATGGCCGAACGGAATACATGATACTCTGGTGCAACGATACACATATTACTATTATGAAATATATATAACATTTTGATAATTAAGTCATAAACTGTCATGACATTTAGAATTTATTAGCATTACATATTATGCAGGCAGTTAATTGCTTAGCCAATGTAGTGAGGTTTAAGAATCCATATCAATTTGATGTTGCAATTTATTTTGGAATCCAGGATTTCATCCAAAACCGTCCATCTACTATTCATATTGGAATGGGGAAGGAATATCACCTTGATTAGCCTTAGAATGTACATATTCATTGCATTATTGAACATATTATATAGTGACCATCCTGAACTGAACTCAAATTGTGTTTAATGGCGAAGTTGTTGTTCTAAAATCTGATTAATTTAAGCTGTAAGTAATTTTATACCTTAATTACTTATGCACATGATGTAGCAAATATTCACCTCCGGCAAAGTATAGGTCATGTTTACATTACGGTACTTTGCCAGTGTTACTTGAATCTTGTATGTATCTATCTTGTATGTATAGGTATGTATTAATAAGAATGTTATGCTTTTACGTATTATATATTATGTAGTGTTAGTCATAGTCCTAGAGTCCCAGTTAATTAAACTGATCACTAGACAAAATAGATAGACGATACGTGTTATTAAGGTTTTCCACTCCACTGTAATGGTTCATGGGAATTGAGATGAGAGCGTATATTTATGGGCATCAGTTGGTGGGCGGGATACTTACAATTACATAGACCAGGTAAATCAATGTTAATACTTACCGTTACATGATGAAGTAATCAATAAAATCAAAGGGTACCGAGTACTGTAGTATATATAATATCTCCACCTTGTCAGTAATTTCTTGGTAATTACACAATTAGACTCTCCTTTTACTCATAGATTCTTATGATATGATACCATTCACGTTTGGACTGTTTCTCAGCTAGTGCAAACTCTAATTGCTATAATCACTCAAGTGCCGTTAGTTTTCTGTGAAATTGCAGTTCCAGTAATCTGGAAGAAGCAATTTACAGTACAAGCAGTGGTTATTGCATCATATGTGTAAGTGTAAATTCCATTGTGAGACAACGTTGCCCAGAATCATTCAAAGAATTAATTGCTACATAAATTACTCAGGTAGCTTTACCATACTTATATAAGCTGCTTTAACCTGAATGCTTCCAATCACATGTTCCCGAGTATTATTTGCTACAAAAGCACCTGTATGTATATCCCAAAGTTTCATTGTTATTTTGTAAAAAATTATTGCCTACGTTACATAGTGCTACGTAACGTATCCGTAATAGTACTTACTACATATTATTTGCTACATTATTTGGGATTTTGCATATATCCTCACATAATCCGTATTGTTATGGCTCATGAATGATCATGAAAATTAAATGAACACATATATGTGTGTGTTTGATAACTTGTAACAATTTGGGCTTTATCTTAAGCTGAACGTGTGCAAAATAAATTGTACTGTACCAATTATTGTTATGCAAATCAAGCAGATCAATTGCACTTTTACAAAACTGTGAGTGATGGTTATTTGACAAACCTAATTTTTCTCACAGTTACATTTGAGATTATTGGAGGAATACTGTGAATGAGTGTACGATCTATTATTGGAATCATATTACAAGTTAAATAGTTCAGGTCATTGGGATAATATGTTGCCCTGCGTTAGGCATTAAAATATATTAATAGGTAAGTATATGTACACGTACAATACACTATACGATATAATACAAATTCAAATCATAAAGAAAACATATATAGGTGCGTGTTTGTCTTGTACTTTCTGTAAACCATACATCTCAGGCAAATCTTATGGTGTTATTATCAACAGAACAATGATGCATTTGTATAAGTAATTTGTGGATGAATTGTGCTGTCGATGAATTCTGCCGGTTGGTGAAATGTTGATGAATCGTCGGGAAACGCCAAATATTATATGTATACCCTACATTACATTAGCATGTCTAACTTTCGATATTCTGACTTCTGAACTATGAATTTATTTCGGGAATAATTGGAGTGTGACAATGAAAGAGTGGAAAGTCTCTGTTTGGACTATTTCCATTAGTTCTGGTTCTGGGTTAGGCACCTATTTTATTACTTCACAGGACATGCCAGGACTGCGTACCTTGAATGGTAGTAATTGTAATCAGTAAGAAAGATGATATGCACTAGCTTGCCGTGCATGAATAAACTTTGCATTCTGTTCACGTCCTTAGGAAACATTTCCGTTTTGAATATATTATGCAAAGTTGTGAATGCCAAATATCCGAGTGGGAGAGAGCAAGGCTACCCAGCTTATTTAAATGCATTCCCACCTTCAATCTTGTACATTACATAATAAGTATGACACATATAATCTTGACTTTCTTCACTTTATTCAGGAGAGCTGCTTATACAATGTCCTTTGGTGACTTGTTTGCAGAGCGGAATAAGCTTTCCCATTTTCATGCTTATTTTATTTTACTCCGCAAACAAAATATACGTAAGTCGTAACTCCCGAGAAGTTATGAAGGAACTGGTGATGCAATAACGATGTATTGAAGTTCCCCTGGTGCACTCGTACTAAAAATGTTTCTTATTTCTATTTTTAAAAGTGCACACTCCCATGGTCCCAGTTTGGACTCCCTGATGTATTTGAGAAAATGTATCTGTTATTTTGCAACGCAATACCTAAAACGCAAAAAGAAAATCATTTAAAATAATAAGATCAGTATGAAGTCATAGCATGTTTTAATTTAATGAGTTTTCCTGGAAGTGGTCAGGTACCAATTTTTGAAGTTCACGGTAATAAGATTCTATGATTCTTGCCCACGTATCATTAAGAACGTTGTACTAGTTGTATACTTCTTAGGATACATATTTTTGGTAAACTGCGTCGCACAAACTTTCATTATTTGTTATCAATATTACCTGTACCATATATAACTGTGCACTAATCACACCACCTCATATATTTTGATGCGCATCCTAGCTGGTATCTAACAGATATCGTAAAACGTTGTGCAATGCCCTGTACATTTACATATTATTATTATGGTTATCACCACACAGCTAATCGTAACTAATATTTAATGCTACAGCACTTAAATAAATGATGCAATGCCTATATCCATATTTTAATGGGGGTGTACATGCTTTTAAATGTCTCAAGTTAAATATCTCGCTTATTATACTTATGTTTGGACTGATTAAAATGAAAGGGTTAGAGTTAGAACGGACTGACTTGGCGTATCTTAAAGTCCAGTGACTTCTTTAGGTATACATCAATGGTCCAGCCAAAGCCAAACATACTGCTTGAATGAACTCATAACCAGGAATCAGGAAATACATAAAAAGAGCAATGAATTCTAAAGGCGCAATATTTCTTTATAGATATGAACTGTTAGGTTCGGCCGAGTTAGTGTTAGCGTTAGAGGTTAGTGTAGTAATATAAATGTAAACCTATAAACTTTAGAGAGCGCTAACCTGCGTCTCTTCTTCTTTCAATGAAGCCTCATGACATGACATAGCTTCATAGAAACTCTGTTAAAGCTTAACTAAAGCGTGTAAACAAAATTCACATGTTACTTTTTCCACAATGAATGAATACATCTAAGAATGCATATATAATATCGTCTATTAGTATATCTGTACTTAATAAGCTTAATATTGCCTACATTTTGTACTGATAGCTACTAATGCATGTCATGTCCATAGTGCATATTCAACACAGTTATCTTATAATTAGGATCAATATACGGTTTACGGTGATGACAAGTCAGTATGGAACAGTGCAAGGCACCTTAGAAATGCAAGTTTCCCTATTGCAAAAGTGCTTACAATATATTAGCTCTGTTGTTATGGGTTAGAGGAAGTGACGGGACAATTGTACGCATTGGTACAAGACAACTAAAACCGAAATAGGATCAACACTCTAATGTATTATAGATAAATAGTTAGTGAGTTAGTAGTACATTATCATGTAGCGAAAAGTAAAACATCATTTACATATTACTCTATTACTACACGAAATGTGTGGAGAATATCCAGTTGTGTGTAGCAAATGTAGTACCTTGTACGTTGTACGTTGTACATCTATATACTCCTTTTTACAATAGACACTTTATGTAAACATATCATTAAGCTCAACCATCTTCTGTTCCACCTCCACCCCATCCATAAAAGGTAAACGCTGTGGATATGCATAAATGGATTAATCAAAAACAAATAAAATTCTTAATTCCGTGGCTCGGGTGGCAGAAATTCTCATGTCGATTTTAATGTAATCAAGGTAGGTAAGTTCACTACATTTACCAATTGTCTATGCAGTTAAATAAATCATGATTATGATTAATGAATCATTATCAACTCCTTTTATTTCCTATAGTATATAAGTCATTTATCAACCACACAGTAAGGTTTACCATTAATGGCTAATCAAATATTTTTTGTTAATTAAGGTGACATTGTTTTTCAGAGAAAAATGCTCATTCTCATTTCCCTTTCCCTAAGTCTCAGATAAAGAACTATCTATATAGGTACACTTTTTACAGTAGGACAGGACAATTACATAACAAAGTAAAATTCATGACAGGATGAGACCGGAAGATGGCACAGAAAGGACATAACGGTGTATATGTATGTATATAATCCTTTGATATGGGATGAGGGTGAGTGAGACGAGGTGACGAGACTAATATGGTTATTGCAGGCAGGACAGGGCACCAACAGTGCAAACAGGCGACACTGTACTGTAGCTGTGGGTGAGTAAACCCAGTAACTGTAGCTAATATGAAAAAGCTTTCATTCTCTTTAGGTATTTTCTCTATATTCATTTGTAGTTAAGATTACAAGAACATGTGTGTGTTTTATGCATTGAAAACTGAAAAGATGAGTCTTGTGTACACATAAAATATGTAGTTGTAGTTGTATTGTAATAGTATAAAACTGGACTGGACTTGAGAGGAGTATATAAATATATAGTATTGTCGATATGAGCGCTAGTAAATAATGATATTTTCAATCCAAAGGAGTGTATTCAGTATGTATACAGAAAATAGTACAATAGAATACAACCACACCAAATCAGCAGTATAAGCATTGTATGTAACAATGCAAGCCAAGTTTAAATGAACTTTAGTTCCGGCAGACTGTCAGCTAATACAAATACACATGTCTCTGATAGGTACACAAATATATTACAAATATACACTCAGATATATATAGACAGATTGTTTTTTCATGTATATGGAACATGTCGTTGTTGGTTTATTCGTCCCATCGTCAGTACTATGTTTTTGTAGGTCTATTGACCCACGTTTTGTAACCATACATAAGCCAATCTCAAACATAATAGAATACACATACTTAACGAAACTATTGGAGCAGTAGTACAAAGCAAACATATATACAATGTAAATGTAAGTAAGTGTAATAATATAATTAAATTGGTTTGGTGATGTTATGTGATGGAATGATGCAAAGGGCAACATACCAAGCAACTATACACTTCAAAGCCAAATGTAAAACTTTAACTGCTTTGTCTGGTGGAATAAAACCTGACTAAAGAGAAACATCTATCTACGGCACTAGAACGAGTATTTTTGTTTTGAAAAAACACTAATGTAGGTCTAATAATCTTTAATGGCTTTGCGATAAATTGTTTTCGCAATAGAAACTCCATGAGATGGACATTAAATGGGAAACAAAAATGATTTCTTGCAAGTTTCCGTAGTCAGAATACTTATAATAATATTACTAAGTATCATAGCCAATATAAAATGTAACTAACAGAGATCTAAGCTTAACTTGTTGATGTGGATGTTGGCGTTGCCCCATGAGAAGAATAAGTGGAGAAGAGGAGATGAGAACGAGAAGAATCATTACATTACATTATGCATTAGTGTCCAATTTTATTGTGGGAGCAAAAGGAAGAACTCACAAACCCAATTCATGCAACTCTCAAGTCAAGGCAAGTCAATTGAATTAAATTGAACTGAAAAAGACGACGGTAATTCAATGAAGAGCAGGACAAGTTAAGACAAGACATTTTCCATTTACAATTACACATTACATACCCTATATCTACGCCACACAAGCATATCAACAGTGACAACTATTTAAATACTAAATAAATCCCATACCACCAAAGAGAGCAAACAATTTTCATTTACATACCCCACAACATTACAGTACAACCCCAAAGTATAAGGAAAGGGAGGAATTGTAAATAAAGTTAGTTTTAATCGTAAGTACCTACATACACATAAGTAAGTATGCACACTCACACAAATTGAATATAGCACACAAGCACAAAGCGATAAGATAGAGCTATAGTTTAGAAGGAATGAAACCAAGCCCTAATCGTATATTATAGGACAAAATGCAAAGCAAAACCCAATGGTATGTATTAGAGAAATAATTTAATTTATATTACAACGCGGATTTATGGACCAGAAACAATTGTGGGAGTGTTGACATTAACTGTTAACTTTTAGTTGCTTTTTTCTATCTAGGGATGGATGTAAAATGTACATAGAACATAAGTACATAGGTACATGTGTATTTGTGTACGCATCACAAAACCAAACAAGTATACATTTTTATGTTCCTACTTTGTCTATACCTATAGGGACAAATACGTACATTCAAAAGTATTGTTGAAATGTAATGTAACATTACATGATGAGATGAGATGGGCTGAAGCTGACTTTGTTTTGCGGCAATGTATTTGCACCCATAACTAAAGTGCACTACAGCCTGTTATGTTATTGTAGTTTGTGCTTGTACTGTGATGTGAATTTGACTATCTTGTTTGTGGGATAATAATATTAGGAAATTGTGTCGTCGCTTGAGACGACGATGACGATTAACTTGTGTTATATCTATATATCTGTTTTGATGGGCTGCTTGAGGAATATTTAATATCTCTTTAAAGTTGCAAACGATGTACATAGCATAACATAACATGAGTCCCTCATTACTATTACACTTACACTTAAGTTAACTAAGAATTGACTTTGACTCTTTAAGTTGATGTGAATTGACTTCACTTGGCATTGGCTTGTAAGTCATTCTCGTTAAGTAGATGTCTGACTGAATGTAAACCAATTTGTTATGGCTATAGGAATAAGGCGGCATTTATAATATTGTAATTTTTGGGTTAGCTACATTTAGGGATTATTTGTTTGTATGAATTTACACTTGGTTTTGAAAATTGGTAGATGGAGATTCAAAAAGACAAAACAGCGAAAGGAAGGAACAAAAACATCTGAACAACCCAGCAACAACAAATAAAATAAACCATTGCAAAACGGACGTAACAAACTTATGAACCTCAAACTGATTCTGCCTCCCTGTACAGTTTGCTGACTACTTTAAATTTTTTGGAAATTTTTTACTACGAGAATATATATGATTGCTTCTATGCTTATTTAATTTATGAATTTATTGGGACACCAACAAGGCTAAAGTCATAAATCGAATCTTAGGTATAAATTGTTATTTCACAAAACTCCGTTATAGGGAAAAACTGTCAGAAACTAAAACTAAAAGCGCACATGCTTATTTCATAATCCGATCCCAAGTATGGAAGGAGGCAAACTATTAAATTATCATTCAGTTCACTATCGATCTGTGCTGAGTTTTCGAGATTGACTGTCATTGCACTTTCAAGCAACAGTTTATTTACTATGATGTAAAATTCGCATGAAAAAGCCCATAAAATACATCTATATCTACGTTGTGTTGTAAATATATTAAAATTGAAGCAGAATAATATTGACGTGCGATGTGATGTTACGACGCTCATGGACTGTGGACTTTGAGTCTGACTGAACGACCGTTTGCAAAAGATATTAAATTTTGCCATAAACTTTTCGTTCGATTGCTCCTACGAGTTTTTGCAAACACCATGTACATAATTGAAAAACAAGGATGTAATGTACATATAGTATACTGTAGTCTGCATATTGCCTGCATGTTGAAGAAGTTTGCACTTTAAAAATATTGCTTTCTATTTAAAAAGCAAATGTGCTGAGCAAAGAGCATGTCGTGTTGTTTAGCATGCAGAAGTGAGTCAAACAATTTAGATATTTTTATTGCATTATATATTTATTGCTTATGAATTAGTTCTTCTCCTGTTTTAAATGCATTTTAGTCTGACAGGCGAACGGGAAAACAACAAATCAGATTGCATTTCCTAAACCTCCTTACTATGCAAATTATTCCATATGAATGCTGAACGAAAGCTCCGTTATCCGATTATGGATTTTATGAAAGCCTGTATGTGCAAATAAAAAACAGAAGCCACTGCAAATTAAAGATGTGTACATATTTAGTATTTCCTAACACAACATAAGGTAAGGTAAGTAATATAGGTGCTACAAGCATTTACAAATACAGAATAATACACCAGCCTACTGTTTTTGTGTCATCATAACATAACATAAATGAGTTTATTGCGCATTAGGTTCGACGACTCCAAGAAGAGGGCACCGTACCTACTTACTAAATTACGAAGCTTCCGTACCATTAGCAAGAAAGTATCTACACTAAAAGAGTTTTCTATAGGCATCGACAATCCATTACATAAGAAGGACTACGACTCTTATGTAATTTCATGTGCTGTCAATATTCCATAAAGGACTTCAAGATTCAAGTCCTTAATGCTCTATCTTTCTTGTCTGGTGTAATATTCGCTCTGCAACGCTAACAAATGAGGACATCATGCTTTTATGAATTTTTACTATGCTTTTATAGATTGATTAGTCCTGAGGAAGATGAAATTACGTATGTATGTATGCATTAAGAACGGAGCCTCGCAAATATTGGGCCATTCCATCATTTACATTCGCCCAAATATGTCAATGAAATGTCTTTTCTTTATTTACAATGCTCCTACGTGGCCTGATGTGGTGTGGCGTAGCTTGTTACACTACTTTTTACATATTTTTTCTTTTATGCTAAATTATTTTTCAACACAAGTGCCACATCATATAAAATTGTAATAGCAACGTTAATCTTAATAAAGTAGGTATGTACCTATATATTTACTATGCATATTGTGAAGGCAATACATACACAATCCACACATATATATATTAAATACTCACCCCATATTATATAACATTTGAAAGCTAATGGACTTATGCATGCGTGTACTTAACAGAATTAAGCATTGAAGTAAAGCTGCAATATAAATAAAAGACTCTTCTCTTGAGATGCGATCAGAGCCGACAAAAAATACTTAAGATTAGCCGTACTCTATTGGATTTGAAAGCAAATGTTCAAGAAGGAGATATTCAAGAACTTAGATAAGAAAAGAAGAGCGATGTAATGCAATCAGCAAAATGTCAGACTCACTTTTACTTACTTTTTAGCATTAGCATCTTAAACTTATCTTTACACATATCTACAATGCATACATAAATGCACGGACCTAACACGTAAAAGAACTATAACAACGAATTCATATAGCAATTCGGTAGGTATCGTATACAACATGTAACCACTTTCAATATCTACTACCTAGACATAAAAACATTTCGCATAACAGCAGGGTACAATCCACAAGTTTATGCAGTATAAAGTTGGCTAAGTTTGAAACTGAACTCGCTCATTCAGATATATGGCATAGTAAATATAAATATGACACAATAGGCTTTCATCGCAGTACAGTAATATGTGTGTCAACATTATTACAAGTTACAGGCTCAGCGAAAATGCTCTCCAAGTTTAATCGCATTAACCTCAGCCGATCGGCCTTCTGTAATAGCAAGGGAAATAAATGTAGGAAAAGATAAAAATTATAAACCACACAATATGCAAAAACATAGAATGTAAACAGTGTTAAAAGTATTTCCTAACTTACATACCTATTGAGAGAGCATTGAGGTGCAAACCAGTGCAAACAGTTATAAGGGAATTGACGGGACCAGAAAAATCTGTCCCTTACAGGGTATTCCCCTATATCCGTATAGGGGAATCTTAAGGGGAAAGAATGCTTAGTCATTACTGCATGTGTGTCCCTAATTAGGGGGTTTCTCTTATGCACAATTTAGCAGGATTCTGGTAGGCTCTTTTATATGTAAACCAAACAGGGTCTTAAAATCTGTCACACATGTCGGGTTTCCTTCCTTATATGGGGTTTGCACTGTACATAGAATAAAAGGAGTATTACTTCCTTTAAAAGATTATTAGCAAAAATAAATAGAGAAAAGGAAGACAAGCACTGTTACACTATTGACACAAAGAATATTTCCTTCGTTTAAGTAAATAGAACAAAGAAGATGAGTCACCGTCACATAGAAAAGGAACTAGGGATTTCCGAGATAGATTAAAATAACTATTAGACTTTCTTACAATTGTATTCTAGGATTTTGCAACTGGATTTTGTAGACTTTTACTTACTTCAATGATAGAGCATGTTGTATTCTACATTTTTCCTGAGATTTTTACAGGAAAGGTAATCAGTGGAGCTTAACGCTTTACTTGACTAGAGTAAATTCAAACAAAATTGTTGGAAATGAAATACCTAGCAGTTGAAGTATTTGTAGTTCATCGTTTACTTTTCTGCGAGTTATGCCATACCTTGCTTCCTGTCCAATCCATTTGTTAATACAATGATGCCAGTGCAGCATACTAAAAAAAATATACATTCAAATAATTCCAATCCTTTATAAATATATTATTCTAGTGTGGTCAAATGCATTTATCCTACTTATAAGTACAAACACTTCCCGATTTCATATTGAATATCGAAATACATTACGTTCTGCACTGTTGGTAATTGTACGAAATGTAGTTTAGCTTGTGTTTCATATTATTCCATTTCTTCTGCTGCACTGCACTAACTCCCATTTTCTTTAACTTTTACGCAAAGTGAAAAGTGATTGCTGAAGCATAATGCAAATTGTGGTACACTTTACATTTGGAACGTAATGAATGTACTAATATATAAAGTATTTATAGTAGATATACATAGTAGAAGTACATAGAAGTAGAGTATGTATCATTAATTCGTCTTTAGCATATATGTATTGCATTAGACAGGGATGTCATTAAGTTGTGTTGTGTAGGCAGATCTAGTGACATTATATTTCTATTTACTTACGTATGTTATGCATGTACTATTGTGTTAAATGTTTCAGAGTGTAAGTGCAGAGTGTGTCTGTCTGTCTCTCTGTCTGCCGGGTTTTAGTAGGTGACTAACTAAATACATAACTAGCTTTAGTTAGTTGGTTCGTTAGTCTATAGCAAAATGTAGTAATGGTAATAAGCTGCGTGGCTAAAGAAAGAGCTGAAGAAGTAAAAGTGTTCACGCTATGCCATGTCGTTCAATGCCCTCAAGTCAGTCGAACAATCGCTCAAGTTTTTTTCGCATGCATGCATGCAGTATGTATACATAGAAAAGAAACGTAACGTCATGTAACGTCAGTATATATGTATGACTGTGTGTGTATACGTATGTATGGTGTATATATGTGCCATGGAAAAGGAAAACGGATTAAACAAAGCGTTAAGAAATGTCTATCAATACTCAGTCAGCTCAGAACACAACGATCCACGTTCCTTGCGTTCTCAGTTCTCAGTTAGGAACTGAAACTTGAAGTCATAGTCGCAATTGCATGCCAAACCGAACCGAAAACAAACCAGACCAGGGAAATCCACAGCTGATTTCATTGTGACGAGACCAAACAGTGAAATAAAGAAAGCAAACATAAATTTCCGTGAAAATAAATAAATACAGACATTTCGCCATCAGGCTATGCACTGCACGTTCACATGGAAAAAGTACAATAGGCCAAACAAACATGAGAAACACAAAGGAAGCTATTCCAACAGACAATAAAATATTGTACAAACCAGTCAAGACAAGACAGAAGCGTAGACTTTCGTAAACTAAAAAATAAGTAGATGAAACCAAACCATAGCAGAATAGATTACACTTCTTCTCATCTTACTCTATACTTTTGCAATACTTACACTAATAATATGTAATACAAAACTCCTCGCTTTCTTATAAACGCAGTATCACTCACTCTACTCTATTTTCTGTCTAGCCTAACTATATAATTTTGAATGAAACTTAATAACAAAGCAGCCTGACAGAACTAAGAAGCCCCTTCACTCTCCAGGCTCAACTACACGTACACACAATGTTTATTTCTGCAGCTCCTCTAGGCATAGACAAATAGAAACAGACTTGGACCTAAGTTTGCAATTTTGCAATTTCGCATCGGGGTTTTCTCAGTATTCGATTTAAAAGGCCATGTTACATATAAGCGCATATCTATAGCAAACTTATATGTATACATACAAAAACATTTGCTCCATAAAACACAATAATATGTAGACGATGTTACAAGAAATACTTATTGCAGAAAACACTCTAATTACTTCTCTAAGTAAACATTAAACTTCTGCAACATAAATGCAGCAAGAACTTTAAAAAAACGCATATATTTCCATTTCAGACATACTGTGCTACTGGAATCAGTCAGATGCTGCTTAGGATACTGTGCATCTTATATTACATGCTGATAACACTCAATACGTACGCTACATAGAAGACGCATTGTATTACATGACAGAATAAGTAAGGGATGACAGCATCAAAAACTAATATTGTATTTCTTTAATATAAATAAAAGTAGGCCACTAAGTGCACATAAAAATTTGAGACACCTACACACTACTACACACATGACATAAAACTGTAAACGTTTTACTCAATATTACATCATAAACTTTCTTAATGTTACGAATGCACATGCATCTATCATAGTATACATAGTCCAAAAGTCGGATAGGTGACGCAGTGAGCTCAAGATTCCTTATCGTAAGTTAGGTTAGTGAACTACATACTAAATACTGAATACAAAATTAGAGCATAAAATGTTAACTTTCGTATGAAAACATGCCGAATTACAATAAATTACGCAATATCAAAAGCTGGCATTAAATATTGTATCTATATTGCATAGTAAAAGCAAACGTTTCCGCATGTACGACGCACTACCATTACCATTATCATGTTATTTCATTTTTAAAGGAAGAGCCATCGTCGGTAAACAAAATTATGATAAGACGCAAATTTAATGGGAAACCAAAGCAAAAAGCACTTAAGATTAACATATCTTAAATACGAACTCCCTTCCTCTTGCTTATTATGCAGACGGAAAATGGGATTCTTAAGATCGTACCGTAGTGAAAGCGAAAAAAATTAGAAAAATCTTGTCCTATCTGTATTCTGAGATTCAAAGTAAACGGCCGCATTTGAAAGATGAGATAATGTATAAAAGTAACTTACTACGCGAGAAAGTAGTAAAAAGCACCTTACACATTGGCGATGGTATGGTAACTATGAGCTATCTAAAGCCTCTGTGTAGAACACAAGGATCCTGAGAATTCTTATTACAAGTACCTTTGTATATACAACATAGTATAAAGGGAAGCACTGTGAATGTAAATTGTTGCATTGTACGCTTTCTGTTCTGTTCGGTATATACGAGACGTCTATTCACAAGTCCAGATATGCAATAATATAGAACGAGAAAGCTACAAGCAAAGCAACAGCAACACAATAAAGCAATTCAATGTACCATGAATAATTTGTTATTAGATAACGTACACAACACACATACGGAACATTTGTATGCATACAGTCACTATTATAATACTACAAATACAAGAATATTTGTGCGAAGAAGAATTCCAAAAACATTTTCATTTCCGCATCGGTGCAAATAAGTAGCGAGTACGTATACTGAAATGCTTTCTAAGTACATATACAAATATACTCTTTATACTTTAGTTTATGGGAAAATGACAACAACAATCCGTCAAATTCACCTTCAGTCGTGTTGACTGAATATTTTTTGAGTTAAATGGTGCTTTCTACGCAATAAGTACGAATATGACCTTCAGCACCATTAAATTACTAATATTGACAAGGGATCTATAGGTTCCTCTCTACGTACAGATTATTTGTGTAATAGAATCTAGT
>JAQFYC010003761.1:0-19584 GCA_034694165.1 Tomocerus mixtus
TGCCATTGACTTAGTTAAGAAAAGTGCGTGTGCAAGAACTGCAATTTTGAAGCGATGAGAGTTGGATAACATTTTATTTTACGCATAGCTATAGTATACACGTATATTATACAAATCTGTACAAAATAATCGGTTCATTACACATATAAACATTATATAATAGGAATTATTTGCATTATATTTAAAGCAAGACTAGACCTACATATACACCTATTCATTATGTATGTGTTTTATGAGTCAATGTCTTTAAATACAACTTTTTAACTGTATATGTCTTTCCTTTTCAATGTAAATTATTTTTCTATAATTTTTAGACTTCATACGTATTATCTTATCTGATTATCATGTAGAGCACAGAACAGCAAAGGAAAAACAAAACAACTTGCTTGCTACCCCCAAATCTCAAAGCGATCAGTCATAATTAGTCCTTATGGTTATAAATCTTCAGGTTTGACTTGATTGCCCAGCTTATTCACCTTTCTAATGTGCGTACAGACAAATTCATCTGTGTATACAATGCCATAAACCTCGAAGCAAATGTAATGCAAGTAAGTAATGTGTATATCAAAGTCAAAAAAGCCACAGCCACAATATGACATGACATAACACACAAAATGTACCGTAGAGATCAATTGTTTGCGTGTAAGAAGTAGAAACAATTGTGGCGTGGTTTGTGGATGTGGCTTTGATGTGTTTCTATCTCATTCTAATTCTTCCTCCGTACTAATCAGAATTTTCATTGTTGTGGCTCTTTACGTCTTATTCTTATTAGTCTATTCAATTCACTTCATTATCTGTAACCAAATTCATAGGCTATAACAGAGACAAGGAGACTATAGACTTTTCACATTATGTCATAATAGCTGTTCCTTCTTATTATTACGTGCATAGAAAATGCAAATAATCCTTACGTGCCCTGTCCTTTTATATTGATTGAGTGTCTATCTATCGCCAACCTGTCCTTATCTTTCGTATTGATTGATTAGCATCATTACTCGCCCAAAAGCCGTCATTAGGAACACATTGACACTCATTTAAAACAAAGAGATACATTTATTTTCTAATGAATAGGCGTCGGCAATTTCAATTGGCACAAACTATCTGGATTATTGTAATTTGGGTTAATCGGGTCAAATTTTAGTTTACATTTTTTAATTAGTTCTAATTTTCTTGCTTCTTCATATCATCAGTATCTTTCACGATGACTTAAATAATGAATTGTTTACCTATAGTAGCCTACACAAGCATATTTTTCTAACTTCAGATTTTTTCTTTAAGCCTTTTCGATTTAATGAATTAATTTTCCTTAATCTGCAATTAAATAGTTCATCTTTGTACTAAATGTTTTCATGTCCCTATGCACCTATGTACTAAGGCTCTTCTTTCAAATCTTGTACAAATACTTACTTGTTTTCTTCGTTTAATTATTAAGAAATGAAACACCAAAATGATTATTGTATAATAACGATCGATTGAAGATAAATACATACAGTAACAATGTAAAAATTATGGTAATTATAATTTATTGTTTGTGTAGCATGCATTTACATAGTAGTATCTAGCACAATTTACAATAATGTTATCTCATGAAGTCTAAACAATTGTTTCCAGAAACGGAAACCAAAGCCAAACAGTTAGCATCCATCACCATTTCTTGTTAGCTCAACTTTTTCTCATTTTGTGTTGTGGACCTAAACTTCCAAAATGACATCAAGACAAAAAAGTCTAATCTACCATTATGCATGTACATGTACGCAGAAAGAGCTGCGTGGGAACTTGAACATAAAATAAGTCACACTACACCACTATCTATCTGTGCCCTATGTGCACTGTGCTGCATTGCACTGTCTTGTCTCTCCTCCTAGAAATAATATAAAGACTAAAAGTAAGTAGGTAATAGTAATAATTATAAGTGTGTATAACTTGTTGCTATGTACGCATGTTGTATATGTATAGGATAACAGATTATGCATTTTCAGTATACAATGTATCAAATGCATAGCTAAATTGTTAATTGTGCTATACCGAATTAACATAACTCTATACCTATACATGACATGAAATACTAACACTGTATTTCATTACGTTGCGTTAGTGTTTAGTTTTGTCTTGGACCACATTTGACATTCAAAAACAGAAAACGAGGAGGACGAGGACTAAATTCATACATAAAAACAAAACAACAGCAAGCAACAGGCAAGGCAGTATAACTAACTGGTGTCAAGAAAAGTTGACTCTCAGCCCTATATGTGCTTAAAGTAAAGTTAAAGTGTTTGGAAGAACTACTTATGAAAACATGCATGTAAATGTACTTTAGTTACTTATTTTGCTTACACGTGGAGGAACTGTTTTGGAAAGAAGTGAGAACGGTAAGGTTCTTGTAAATGTAAACTTGTACCGTAAGGTAAGGTGTATATTGCTAAATAACCTTTATTATTATAGTATTTCTAGCATCTTACACACTCTACGCAAAACAACTTGCCTTAAGTTGTTTTATCCTTATGTTAGTCAGTTAGTGTGTGTACTATAAGTTCATATAATGCGTATAAAGCAGAGAAGACATTGGATTTCATTTTGTGCGTACTTGTTAAATAGTTGGCTTTGGTATTGGCATTGCTCTTCATTGCTCCAGTCTGATTGGCTAGGCATTTAGCTTACTTTAACTATTTTCTTACGATTAGCTTAAAGTCAAAGCCGCATCAATAGATTGGCTTCGTGGAATTGCAGAGACAATGTGCAAAGACTTATATCTCTCTAGGAACTACGATAACACAAACAAATTCCCATACATTCTATCTATAAGTAGTAAAACCACAGCATAACACTGTACCTATGTACATAAATACTACTTACTATCTACTACCTACAATGAAGTCAAAATGCGTATATTTTCATTTCATGCGTATAGATATTTTCTGTGTTCATACGTAAACTAAAGATATACTAAGCCTAAAGAAGCAGACTATGTACATAATGCATTAGCACAACTCAACTCAACTCCACGTGTATCCCTTCGCCTTGCTTTGTCTCGTTTTTATGGTTTCATTTGAACCAGAAGGATTATTGAAAACAATAAAAGCCTTCGGTATGTTTTCTTATGTTATGTCTAGTACATTACTTACAACAGTTCATACAATACAGTACACCACCAACATAACACCAGCATAATGTTATGCTACATTTTTTTCTAACAATAAGCAGTTTACATAGTCATACACTACGCACTGTATCTGTACATGTGGATGTGATATACCAATATTATTCTCAACCAGTGTCAATGAAGTTCACTTTTGCTAGCATCCTTCCTTAGTTCCTTGGTATATACATTCACGCTACACTTTGACAAAAGTTCGTTAAAGTAATCCCATTGACCTATGAAATTATAACTATTGTAGTTTGTAGTATGCTTATAAAGCACAACGTTTAAACGTATGGCCGATATAGGCGTTTTTAGCAAATAATTTTTACGTTCCTTGCTCATTATTACAGAATATAATATAAATTGTAAATCTCATTTTACAAATAGATTATTTTAATCTAGTACCGTTTGGTCTAATCCAGCATTTTGTGTAATGTGGAAATAAAAGTAAATATTATTATGTAATGATGTTTTACCGATTATTCAAAGCAAAAGCCTTGTTTCATGTACCATGTTTCACTTACCGGTAGCTTCTTCGTCATATTATTAAACGTTGAACAAAAACATGTAACATTAGAGACATAAAGCTTATGTAGTATTACCATTGGCATCTTCGACCAGTGTAAACCATTGCTTACCTACAAAAAGAGATCTGTGGGCTATATGCTTATCTCTCAATATCTTTTATCAGTATAACAGAGCGTATCATGAGACACAGAATTCTGTAGAGATTTCTTTTCTTTCCCTATATAGGATAGGCAATAGAAAAAACAGGGTCGGAAATAAGACAAAATCTACTGTTTGACAAAATCTACGATGGACAAAATCTCTGATGGGGCAAATTCTATGCTGCAGAGTTGTCAGGTTTGTATTGTATTTACAATAATAACAACATGTAGCAGGACGCAGTACAATACAAACCTGACATCACTGCAGCATAGAATTTGTCCGACCAGAGATTTTGTCCATCGTAGATTTTGTCAAACAGTAGATTTTGTCTGTGAATCAAAAAACAGTTTAATGTTATGTTATGCTAAGGAAAGGAAAAACATGTCATGAAAAAATGGATGATGATAAAATAAGAGATTTATTGGACACATTTATGCCTGTCTGGCTGACAATATTATGTTACGTTTACGTTCCTTCACAGAAGTAACTTCCTAACTTGCATTGTTATTGTCCCCTATTGTATAGATTCACATCTATAGATAGATGACAAACAAACCTGCATTTTGTCATGTGTTTTACTCACCTCATGTCAATGGAAATAAACATCAATGTTTATACTTTGTGTGTAGTATGTGTATCTGAACTCTGAACAGTTTTATGTAGTTTATTTTTTGTAAAGTGTTATACAGAATGACGCGATACATGATATTGATATGTGGGCATGCCATGTAAATGCAGTATTTATACCTATACATACTATGTATATGTAGGATGTGTGCATATTATTATCTAATGTTTACTATTCTATCTGTAGAGGATATTATTCCCTTTATGTGGGTTTATAGAGTACAGAATAATAAAATAGTATAGGTTGTTGCATAGGTAATTGTCGTGCAGAGTGCTTTGTGGACGAAACCAGACCAACAGCAGAGATTCTTTTCATCAAAGTTGAAAAGGTTGACGTTGACCCTGCTCTGCTCCTGTCTTCTCTTCATCTAATAAAACCAAAACGGAAAATCTCTGTAATAGTTTGTGACTTTGCATACTTGAGCTGAGTTGTTTTGGTATGTATGTATGTAGTATATGCAACCTACACACGCATAGTTTCATTCTAGTTTCCCTGCATTCATTTTCTGACAGATTTTATTTTCTGTGTGGCAAGGCAAACTGATGCCTCGTGTCAGATTTTGTTAGGTAGTGTCTCATTTAACTGAATCTATGCTAATCTTTGTCATGTCATGCTACAACATACTACTTTACTTTGCTGCAACAAGCATTTTTATAATGCTACACTTTTGAGCACTCTATCAAGCTTATTTATATAGTATACAACGTTCGGTCTTGTTTACAAAAGATGCCTACGTAAGTCAAATCAGTAGGAGAATGTAAAATGTTCCATAAACAATATCCACCCACCCGCTATATAGGTATATTTACTACTTATACTGTACATATAATGCAATACCTACTTACTATTTTAATAGGAAACAAGTACTCTTAAGTGGTACCCTTTTGTACAAGAGTCTGCATAGAAGGCTAAAATATAAATTTAGGTATAGGTGCTACATATATTGTTTTTGTTTACTTGTTTACGAATAAAGCCAGGGAGCTAAGAAGCCAATGAAAAAAGCAATTTGTATAAGAGAGGATGTAAGCTTGCAATTTAGGAAGCTAATTACAACACACACTCACCTTACTTGCGTTTTGTAGCTATTTATTTGTAATAAGCAGGTTAATATCATAAATGATTACAACCAGTATACATTTCTTGTTAGGGTGTTTGGAGTAGTAGGCAGTAGGTTCTATTTATAGAATTGTGGATATACAAATACATACGTGTGGCTATTTAGTTTAAGTTAAAAGGTATAGTGTTAGTGTTATACTATCCTTGTCACTCCACTGACAAGAAGTCATTCATCTATTTACGACTGTATATACGTGACTTGAATTTTAAAATGCAATGTTTATCTTGAGGAGGAATGGGGAAATTTTTAATAATTTAGCAATTGTAGTAAAAATACCAAATCTCGCAAAACAATACTGTCAACTATTTATGCAGCTCTGCTAATGTGGAGGTGAAGTGTTCTATTTGTACTAATGTAGGTATTTATTATACTTTTATCGTAATAGATGTTGATAAATGTTAGTCGGTCATCAGGGATATTTTATCCTTACGATATTTACTAAGTATATGATAAATATGTATCAATTCTGCTTTAGTTAACACTAAATTACAAAAGATGATTATTTGAAAATTAAAAAGTCGAAGTTAAACGTCATTGTTTTTGATTTATAAAAATAATGTAGATTTCAATCTTATGTGCCTATATTATACAATTTACAAAACAAAAGTGTTTAGTGCAATTTATTCTTTTAGGAAATGTGTGATGAATAATAATATCATGACTTATATAATTTATTTAAACTTAAGAAGGAGTTAATCTCACAGATTAAAAATAGTTTTATGTAGGATTGCTATGTACATGTTGGCAATGCTTATAGAAACATCCCCTTTTTATTATACAAAAAACATTTCACCACCTATTAGCTATAGCTACCTAAGTTAGGTATGTTGCTATAAAGAAAGATGTGACTTCCCTTTCAAAAGGCTTTGATTAAAGTTCAATGAAACATAGTCTTCTAACCTTCAGCTGACTTGCTGCAGGAGACACAAAACATTTTTAGTATATCATATATCACCAGAATCTTTCTCAAAACATAACTTGATAATAGCAATTCTGCATAATGTGCTGTGTGTATTTCTCTCTTCTAGAAAATGTGGAATCATTTCACTTTTATGTAAAAAAAAATCTGTATATTAAGTAGGAGTTGTCCACGGGTTTTGTATTTAATTGTAAAGGAAATTTTACATTTGTTGTATTGTTTGTAATTCGAGTATGAGAATCAGTATCTGTAGAAGATATGATGTAACAATAGATACACCATGCTACAAGCATTAGTAAATTCATTTGATGCATATCAGCATACCATACCACAGTCATTATTGTTTCCCTTTATAAATATTCTCAAATAAGTAGGTGCCCAAATGTTTACAAAACTTCTGCTTAATCTCTTTAGCAATTGTCAGTTTCTTTGTGGTTTGCATTTGCAGGATTTCGTTGCGCACGACACGCTAATGCATTCTACATTGAGATTGAGGGCTTATCATTTTCAAAAGGTAAAGAAATGTTTCACATAAAAATCAAATTAAACTCTGCGGAGTAGTAAAGGATAGAAGGCCATAAAACTTTTATCTCACTTAAATACAGCAGTTCTTTCCCAGGTTTCCTGTTTTATATTATTCTTTGTTATACAGATATAATACTTTTAGCATAACTGCAACAAAACTACACACAGACTGAATATAATCCATCCGCAACACAAAGCTTTTTGTTGTCTCAGATTTAGAAATTCAAATCATAAAATGTAAGTCTTCGCATTACAGTGCAGGTACATCGTGACAAATGGCTGGGACTATAAGGTACTTAATATAGTACAGACTTCCATCAAGACGATGAGCATTCCTTTTACAAATCTGTTTTATATCGTACACTAGCACCGAAAACTGACGTGAACACCAAATATTATGTTAATACGAACATTTAGTGCATACTATTTACCAAGAAACGCATTGCAGACATTGATACTTTATTTTTTCCATACAAATTACAGCTGCAGCAGAATTTCGTAATAATCTGGTAGAGATGTATTTTATTTCAGTTACACAATAGTGGCCTGGCCCAGGTCTGGTTGGGTGTTAAATGGATGAGGTGCTGTGGTATGAGATATCCTTTTTAAATGAGGCACATCATGGTTGGTAGGAGGAAAGGAAGATGGATCCAGCAGAACTTTCATGTTCTGCTTACATTTCTTTCTCGTGCCTTCAATGCGCTTCATAGCTCTTAAAAGATAAATTAAATGAGGTTGTATTTTCGTATAGCAAAAAGATATAAAATGGAAAATATTACACTACAATATGGGCACAGTAGAACAGAAAAACAAAATGAAATTGACAAAGAACATAAAGAGAATTAAAGATCACATCATCTCATAAGTATATAACATGGAATGCAGGCAGCAGGCAATAGAAATATAATTTCTTTTGCTTGAAACGAACCGTGCAATAAAATGATAGTAAAAATGCGGATGCCTACAAAGTTACATCATACGTAAAGATACTAAACATACAATGATGACTTACGCACTTTTCCCCAGGTAAAGGTAAAATACATAAAGACCTTGTAGGAAAGTAATACGTTTACATTTATTTTACATCTGTACTACATCAAATACAGTACTAATATAAACTAAAGGTATGCCGTATGCCTTGTAAGTATGTAGATGGATAATAATAATAAAATAAACCAACGAACATAATACAATCACTCTCACTCTTTCACCAGAGCAGGCAGATCCACATCCACGTGTACGTAGGTTGTCTACTCCAAAACTTTTCGGCGTTTTTTTAATCTCTGCTTAATACTAGACTAGACAAGACCAGTTTGCGCATATAAGTATTAATAGATATAGCATCTTATATAGTGAAATGTATTTACTAGAGTGATGATCCACTACATCAACGCGTTTTAAAGATAGCACAGAGAACATGAAGGAAAACACGATGCGTTCCATGTAAAAACGTCTACTACTATAGGTATACTAATGTTATATGTATGATACATACATCGAGTCGTAAATGTACAAGCCTACTTTGCATACATAAAACGCCTATTCATCCTCCACACCACAACAGAACACAACATGTGGAGTTTTTTTCTCGAAAGAATTTGAATGAAAGTAAACTGAGTGAATCTCTCTCAACATTAAAGCATTTCTCTCACACAGGGAGTCAAACTCAAATCAAAGGAACAAACTTAACTCAATGTTAAATAATAATAGCTCTTGGCTATTAAAAGCTATTGGATACTCTATGAGCATTTTATGAACGTGTTATACATTTATACTTTACATTAAACTAACACTACTACTACTACTTTCATATAACTAAAATATAAATCCTAACTTATTTAAGTAAGTAAGTGTAAGTATCCATTCTATAAGATTTACTAGTTCATTGGGTAGCCTCCTACTTTCTCACACTCAACTCATCCTCACTGTTACGCAGCAAACAAAATTGACCATCCTACTTATGCATAGTAAATATAACCAACATTTTTCCACAGAGATAGACAATCTTTGAATTCAGACTCAGACTCCTATATATCCACTTAGCTTCAGGAAGGATACATATTACTACATATATAATGTTACGTAATAGAAACAAACACACCAGGAATACTAAATAGCCTAGTCTCTACTTTGTAATGTAACAATGTAATTTAAAAGAGAGGAAAAGTCTTTTTTTTTCATTCTCTTGACCATCATCGTGCTCCCAGACCTGTCTGGTCTTCATTATAGCTCTGTTTTCTATTTCATTCTCCCATATTTTCTTATTCTGTCCACAAGTTTTACATAAAACGCTCTAGTAATAGCAATATCCAAAGGCCACCTAGGTTTCAGTTTCCCATTGCAGTAATAATCCAACATAACATAATATAGATCATAACTTAGTATATTTAGCTATTCAAAGATATACCTAAGTACCAAGGTATAGCAGTGAAAAGAGAAAATAAAATGCATGCGTTTACTACGCATTGTATTGTATTTGTAAGTAAATGATGTATGCATATCTTTCGGCAAGTCAAATAAGAAGAAATATACTGAATTTGTATTGTGTGTGTATTGTACATGCCTACATTTATTACCTTCACATATGTAACATAATGGGAGAATACAATACGGAGCCTTTGATTTGACTTATCTTTGTAGTTGAATATTAACGAGCTGCGGATATGCACACATTTAGTATATAGGAAGTATGCAGTATAGGTTTGTATTTTGTATATGCACAAGCTGACAGGTAGGTTTGTTTTTGTTAAGCAATTTGGAGATAGAGAGCGAGTCAAATAAAAGTTGAACTTGGACTTGGACTTGAAAGTTAACTGCCCAGGAACAACATAAGAAGCTATAGGTGATGAGAAAGAAACTGGAAGAAGAAAAGGAGTCTCACTCATTCTCATTCCATTGCATTCTTTTACTTAACAGTGAGGTAAGGTGTATTGTAATTCTGAAGAAGATAACTCGAACAGTCGAACTGCATTGCATTGCGTATTCTATTGCGTATGTACAGGCATGTGAGTAATAGAACACAACCAACGCAGCCAAACAAAGCAGACGATGCGTTGCTGTTGCTTTTTCTGTTGTTGTAGACGAGACTAGAGAAACCAGCATGAAATGCATGCACGCATTCATCCCTGAATACAAGACTTAGATTCTTAAGGTGTATATAGAACATATAAACAGATATTAAGTTAACTACTTACACTTTACACAAGGTAAGATAAAAAACTGCCGCATCTCTTATCCTCATACAACAAAATATATCCTGACTTGTCTTGGCTTGACCATTAGTAATCTAAAATCTCGGCGTGGTAAATAAAGTCCAGTCCAGTCCAGTGTAGTCCATTCCAAGTAAGTAAGTAAGTAAGAAGAAGGAAGAACCGAGCAGAATATTATCTTTGTTGCTTTAAGCTATTTCGTAAAGCTAGAAGTCAAGTCAAGTCAAGTCAGGTCCAGTCCAGTCCACTCCTCCAACAACGCCACAACAACAGAAACCAAGAGCCATCAAGAAGTAGTCAAGTGGACTGGTCTATCAGTACAGTAGACGAGACTTGCTCGACTGGACATAACAAAATGCCTATATAACTAACAATATCAATAAGCAAGCTTAGCTATTCTGTATAACCAAAGTTAAGCCTCCAGCACATCACATCACAACTCGAGATTAGAGAAAAAAGTAGAAATTCTGGCGGAGATAATATTCCATCCTGTCATGACTATGACTTAACTTAAAATCCTCCTTAACTTTAGTTTCAGCATTTCGTTTCCTTACCAAATAAATTTTTAACTTGCTTTGGTATGCTATAGGCACTTATCATTTACATAGATACTATACTTATATTGTTATTATTCATACTTCATACCATTGGATTCCCACTATCTTTCTCTTTCAGTGCGTGTACTATTGCATGGCATTGCACAAGGAAAGTATTGTGAAGAAGAAAAGTGTGTAAGTAATGTAAGGAAATATTATAATCTAAGCTTGTTGTTGCTTACTGATGTGATATTGTGGTTGTTTGTGGTTTGGTTTCTTTTCGTTGCAATACCTAGTTAAACTAAGTCCTGTTGTACATAATACTACTAACATCTTTCTAACGTACTTAGCTTATGCTGCCTTGGCTCTCCTTACTTATTTAGTTGGGCTTGGCTTTCCAACTCTACCTAGTCTTATTTCTTTTACGTTCGCCTTTGGCTCTCTAAGTATGTAATGTAAATGTAAGTAATGGTAACGCAACGCAACACAACTCAAGAAACTCTTCCTTGGATTCAATCTACTGAACTCAACTTAACAACATAAACTGCAATGCACTACTCCGCTTTAACAACTTGAGACATGGAACATAACCATTCCCTTGCCATTCCATACATTTACCAACTTTACCTTACTCTACGCACAACACGCACTCCGTTCCACATTACACTACTTTTAGTCTTAACTTTATCTTTAGTTTGAATTTGAAGAAATAACTAATATATACTACAGAGAAACAAATGCTATAATAATATTATATCTAAGTAGGTAATGCATACGTCTGGTTAATATATTGTATTTCATGCTAACAACAATAATAACAGTATCAATCCTTGCATATATTACTTAATTGGCATAAGGACCTATTTTCTGAGTTTACAGTATAGTAGAGTGCTAAAAAGCGAACACAAATCTACAATGTCTAAATTCGTCCAATGCAAAATGACTGAACTATTTACATACTTATAGATTTGTATCAATATATCAAAATAACGTTTTATTTTTCTGGATTTGTTTATTTAGCTAGATATTAATTGTATAGGTAATCCGTGGCAAGAAGATTGTCTTCTTATAGGTAAAAACCAAATAAATCCATCATTTTATCAATTGTGTCCTAGTGCTTAATATATTATTATTAACTACTTTGAACACTATTTCTAAAATATATTTTAGAGGTACCTATTATAACTAAATAAGAATCCGTAATGTGAAGGTAATATAAAAAGATGTGCGATCATGCCTTGTGGTTTAGTTTAGTAGAATACTTCGTATAGGATTGGTATGGTATGTCTGATGCAACAATATTAGTGTAGTAAGTGTGAGAGAGACAAAACCAGAACTCCAGCTCCACGTGTAAAAGGTCAATTTGGACAAAGTTGTCCTTAGAGAAGAGGAGAGTGAAAAACTAGAGGCTTTAGCATGGCATTGCATCTAACACACACTTGCATGCTATGACATAAGTAAACGAGGCAGTTCAGTTTAGTTCAGTCACAGACAGAGATATATCTTTCGAGGTATATTATAGACTTCATCTATATCTATTAGATGTACTTACATATCTGTAATACACTAAAATAGTTTGCTGAGGTGGGGAATGCAATAAGTAAGTAAGGATACTAGCAAGCAGTTTCACTTGCTCTTGGTTTGGTTTGGCCTCCAGTTTGGATGGATGGCTATGGCTGGAGATAATAATGTGTGTGCGTAATGCGTAAGTATATAACTATGTACTTCTAGTATCTATCAGTCTATGTATGTATGTATACGTACAATCTATCAACATAAGGAAGAAGTAAATATTATAGAATCAAGGCAGCCTAACACTAAAATTCTGCTGGTAAGTCAACTCAACTTAACTCGACTCACCCAAACCAAACCACTGACTGAAGGAGGTAACTCAATATGAAAACAATGTAAACTAAAGTTAACTTTAACTAAAGGATAACGCATATACGCACATATTGGAACATTAACTTTATTTTAGCTTCCGACAATACATTTATTTATAGCCATTACTCACATTCACATAATAAGCAGATTCCATTCTTATTAGCAGACTCTTGTGCTTTGCTTTATTTATATGTAGCATTATGTACAGTGTGTTCTATTTATATTTTGTCATTCTGTCACTATCCTTTGCTTTGTTTCTATTTTCTAACTTTGGCCATTAATATAATATATTAATAATAATAATGTATCAAATAATGTATTACTTGATTAGTTAGCAGCTTGCCCCTATATTGTAGTACACAGTTCGGTATTTTGGTAGTATTTCATGAAATGGTGTTCGCATGATGTATAGAAAGATATTAAGTTCCTTCTATTCGGTTTCTAGTGTTCAATGTTCAATTGAATGTGCATGCGATGCCATTGCATAGTTCCATAATAGCAAACCCAAAGTAAAGTTAAGTCAAGTAAAAGAGGGCTAGAGTTAGAGCTGGCTGGAGTAGAGACGAAAGCAGAACAGTCCATGAAGAGAAATACTCTTCCTCCCCCGCACGTGTCGACGAAAGTTCAATGTCCCTGGAATACTGCGAACGATGCGATATCTTCCTACATACATACATTCAAACTATAGACACAAAGTATGTATACGCAATAATAACGCAATCCAATGTAGTTTTATAGTCTCCTAGGAGGAAAGCAAAGCAAGGCTAGGCGACTTGGTTTCCTTTCGTTTAGCTTGGTTTGGCTGGAGTGTTTTTGTGCCGACCCAAGCCAAGGCAAGGCAACTCAACTGATGTGATGCGAGTTGAGTCAAACCCTACATATAAACATAACTTAATAGCAGAGTGCGTATTTATACGTGGCTAAGTGTAGTTACACACATAATACCCTAGCCATAGCCATAGCCTACATAGATATCTACTTAATACTTTGTTGCACACACGCACAATATATGCGTTTCATTCCAGCATAACCAGACCAGACTAGACAAAACCAGCGATGGAGCTTAAGCTTAAAGAGAGCAAGGCAAGGCTGGGGAACCGCTTTTGATTTCACTGGAATGGAATACTACAACCTACAATCTACTCTCTCTCAACTTACATTAACAATGTATTTAGTTTATGTATCTATAGGCTCTAGGTAGGTAGTAGTAGGTATGCGTGAGCTTTTCCCACACCCAAGCCAACTCAACATTACATATATCAATACAATACAATAATAGAGCAGTTTGTGTCTGAATGTATGTTCTGTAGTTACCCAACATACATATCTTAAACCTTCTTACGCAATATTCGTAGTGTACGCACAAAACTCCTACCTACATTATACATACATACTTACACTATAAAAGTATACACTCATAGTATTTGTACATACATACATACATACATAAGAGACCTAAGTCGAAACGAAAGTTATAGAAAGAAGGATGCACTTCCATTCCACAAGAAATATCAACAACGCACTACAGACTGTAGTAACCCTGTAGTCTAGCTCCAGCTTTCGCTGGCAGAATTCTCTATGCTATAGGAATAGTGCCGTCCTGCTTCCTTCCTTCTTTTACTGCGTTTCTTTCTATGCGTTCTGTTATTATGCTGATGTTACGTAACATACGCACAAAGCAAGGGAGTCACAGCCAAGCCACGCATTTCGGCATTCAACGCAACGTAACCCTCATCTCGCCTTCCTCGCCCGGTGCATCATCCTCCGAATCCTTGCAGAAACGAATCTTTACGGATGCGGATGCTATTCCTAGTCTAGTCTTACACTTACACACTATACGCACTTAAGCTATATAAACAGACAGAATGCGTTTCTTCGTGTAGTCTGTAGTATTTGTATGTACATACGCAATATGTCTATTTAATGTCTATCTCGCTTTCTTTCCTTCACTCACACTCACATTCACATTCTACAATGACATTACACAGGCTTTCCGTACAACTAAACACTTTGTGTTGTTTAGCCAACCAAGTGTGACTGACTGGAGTTCATTCTTCGGGAGACTTACGTTACCCACATTACGTACTAAAGAAATCTTTTTAGCAGACAAGATGAGATGCCTTTATTCGCAGATAATCTCCATACGATGTTTTTATATCTATTTCTTCATCAAACATTAGATATCTGAATAAAATGTCTTCTTAGAAATATTTAGTATGCATATATGTATATATGCAAATGTTGTAGTGTTATGAAAGTTTGGACTCTGGAAGAGTTTACATCTGTATTGGTCTTCTGTAGCTTTATAGTACATGGTAACTAGATTATATGGGATTTAAAGGTATACAGATGTAAATTGCATAAAACGAATGTTTTCTGTGTCCCACCTTTTGTGAATGTCTTTTACAGGAGCTTTAGTGTTTCGGCATGTCATTCATTGCTTATCCCATTCATATTAGTGTATAGCTATATGTATCACCTATGCTTATATGAATTGTATGCAAACAAATGGTCCGGGCATTTATCTATCTGTGTGAGATATTCCCCTCATCTGACTACTATCTTGAGAATTCTGGGCTTAAAGTCCATTTCTCCACTTAATGTCGCAATAAAAGTCGACTAGGTAAATAGCGGATGGCTATCTGTAGTCACATAATGCGATTGCTATTAGTATCTCTGTATTTTATGTTATATAGTATTTCCCTCGATTTGTCTTCTTTATACTTTATGCCATGTACTATCGTTAAATAACAAGCAATTCATATTATTCTGATCAATTCCATATTTTGCTAGCTATATGCGCCAGGGCAGATCATACCAAAACCAGCCCAGCACCATCAGGCATGGGCAGAGATGCCATATATTTCACAAGAAAATCCCATATTTTTTATTTATAGTCTATAAAATTAAAGATAGTACAGTATTTACAAAATGTTATTGTAGTAGATCCTTAGAAGTACTATGTACAAGTACAAGAGTCAGCAAATTATTATCGTCAACAACCTAAGTAAGTGCTTCTACAAATAAGTACCAAGCTACTAAAGTATGTTCCATCATTTGTGCTCAACTCTGAACAGTAAAACTTTATTTCACATCACAGCAACCATTACAATATTATAGCTGTCGAGCCAGGCCAGGCCAGACCAGGCAAGGCTGAACTGGACATTATGTACTGTATATAGTAATGGGCCATAAACTTAACAAAAGTCATATTGTCAATAGACATTGTATGTATAAAGACTTACGTTCCTATTACTTCATAGTAAACTTGTCTTACTTCTTTTCTATACGAATTCTTGTTTCTTATCCTTTTGAAGAGTTTGGGTCTATTTGCAAAGAAAAGAGCAATATAGAATGACTTGGCGATCTGATTCACCATAATTACTTGGAACGCCATCATAGATCTTACACTTACACCTATAGTACATACATAGGTACTCTTTTAAAGTTAAAGCAATAACACATTTCTCTTTCACTTTGACTTGACAACATTCATTCACAGCAGGCCAGATCGAGTATTGAGCAATTGTATTTTTATTGAAACAAGCAAGCTGTCAACAAAAAATCACACCTTGACACATTGTCCGTATATACCCATTTACTCATTCCTTATCTTGCTTTGCTTTAATTTGATGGGCTGTATTACTTATTGCATGTACTATGTACATATTTGTACATACATAAATCTATGTACCTATAATCATTGTATTTATCTACATACAATACAGCACAAATCAACAAATGTAAATGCTAAATTAAAACTGTTCTCGCATGAAATGGTACAATATTCACAACTATACTACAATTTACAAGTAAAAGTACTATTAGTACTTAATTCTATGGACCTATGAATGTTCAATAGCGTATAGGCGCCTAATATAGGAATGCTAACGATTTTATGCATACCAAACCACACCAGTTTGTGTAGTTAAGTATTTGCAGAAATGTATGTTATATTGTGCGTAACGAACTTGAGTGGTTCTAGATGCACACGTGGAGCTCAATAATTTTATCTTGAAGTAGAAATCGCATCAGAAGGTTACCAGAAATTGTTTTTGGGGGTTAATTCCTCTACTATACTGTGCAAAGAACTATATCTAAACTTATTTAGCTAATTCCTGTTCTGACTAATAAGCAACTTCGTAAGAGTTTGATAAATTGTATGCTTATGCTTACCTAAGTAATATGGTAATGAGTAATATCTTCTATAAATGGGCGATAATTGTGGAATCCAAAATGCGTCGTTACGAATCTGTCTAGAGATGTGCTAGCATTTTTATATACAAATACAATATATTTAATACTGCTTACTTACTACAATGGAGTATACATATCTAAAAGTACTAAGTATTATGGTAAGTACAACTGTAGATAGACGCTATTACATACTTTAATACCTACACTGTGTGATAGTACACACACACATTTCAATGCAATATAAAGCCACAGCACATTTATGAAAGACTGTGCGTATGTTTTCAATGTTCTCAATCTAATGATAGGTTAGCTCTAGCGTGTAATTAGTTTATTGACAGAAAATCTGTTAGATTTAATTAGCCCACATTTTGTGGTGTCTCTAAAATTCATTGCCTCGACAGTTGAGTCGACACATAGCTAATTTATTCTAATCCTCTGCGTTGTATTGTACATAGCTTTCATTTCAGTTTCAAGCAATTCACAACTAACCACAATTTATTGTTGATAAAGTGGGTACATAAAAACATTCTACTGATTTGATTACCTTTGTGGATGGTCGTAGCCTAAATTCGAAATCCTTGCAATAATTTATAGCTTGATTTCATTAACTGAATCAGATACTTTAATTGTGGCATCTACTATAACAAACACGTCACGGCTAAACATTTTGGAGATGCTGAGCTGTGGAACGACTCCACTGTCACTTTCTTGCCCTTCATTCATTCATTTCTTCACTTACTCATTTCTCTATCGATTCATTATGTCCTATCAAACACTTAGAGTTCAATTTATTTACAACAAACATCTAGACCAATCCTTTAACTAACAACTTGCTAAACGTAAAGTTGAATGTAATATAATGTAAACATTAGTACAGTAGAGCCTGGCCTGAACCATATTTACATTTTACTTTTTCATGGCAGATATGCATAGAGATAAAAAGTACTTTATCCAATTCTAATTATTCTTATAGTAGTTAAATACAAAACCTTGTACATTTAACTAACTAAAGATTTTAAGTAGTAAAGGTAACTTTAGATATACAAATAGGTAGCTCATGGCTTAGCAGTTTACTATGGATATAATTCATTCAATAAATACATGTTACAAACAGCTACTGACACTTTCTTTAGCATTGCTAAGCTTGTTTTGCTTAAAGTCAGCATTGTTACGAGATCTCAGGTCCGGAATAGCTACTATGCTCAATGCTCTTTTAAAATTGATATGCAAATTATTTAATAAATATCATATTGTATGTGCTTATTTAATACTAATGATAGTAATGCATATTAGAAAAATGTTTTCTAATCGTACAGTAAGTAAACGCACTATCACCCACATATTTAATTTGATTTGATTACATGAATGAATAAAGTTTAATATAAAAACATGCGTAGGTTACCACATTTGCATATAATTACAATATGCAAACAGAATGTTATTACTCACTATGCAATGCAACACACTATAATCAAGTTGAACATTATTTATTTTCAAAATCAACTCTGTCAGCATGTATGTATGCTAAATGCTAATGGAAAATTAAATGAGATACCTATAGTAGTGATAGTAGCTAGCGAGTATCATGGTAGGAAAACCAAGATCCAAGATTCATTGCTTTTGTTTTTACCTTTAAATTAGCAATTAGAGTTGATGTGATGGGAATATGATAACCCTAAATATTTACATTTTCATAGGTCCACTCCAATCCTGTAAGCAAGAAAACACGATACACACGCTTACTCTATACTATGGTGTAGTTAGTTTCCTTCATTTCTGTAATATTTTCAGCTCCCTTCCCATTTTGAATTATGGACAAAGGTTTGCACATCCATTATCTTCTAATTTGTTTCCACTTGTCACGCAGAATCAACTAAAGGATGGGCTGAGGCTATCCTACTGTAAATCCTAACTAAGGGAAATTAATTAACAGAAGGATAATGCAATTACCATTACTTGCAAAGTTGCAAAGATTATGTAGTATATGTGTAATGAGCAGTACTACTATTATGTGTCATATAGAATGTGAGCATTGGAAATTTTAGGTCAGATTTTAAGGAATCTGGTCTTTTATGGGTATTAAAAATTGAAGATTTTCTGTCTACCATGCGAATTATTAGACAAGTGTCTTGCAAAGAATAAAATGCCTTGATTTGGTGAGATGAATTTGCCTATTTGCCTATATGTTCTATGAATAACAGAGGAATATTGTAGCTATAAGAATTGTTCATAGTTTCATAGCACCCATGGCCATGTAAGCCTGGCAAATGGTTAGCAAGTGTAACTGAATGATGCTGGCAAGAGTTGTCAGCTCGCTACCTGAATTATTGACAACTGATTAAATTAATTCTCGATTAACTGCAAATGCGCTTCGGTTCGATTGTTTATTTACTTAAAAAGGTCGTGGACCAACAGGCCATATATTAATGCATAGAGACAATCTAGGTTGGGTGGACTGGTTTTCTTTAATTCAATCGAAATACGTCAACTCGCCCAGCATGCCCTACGTACAAAGTATAACTACTTACTAGCGTAGTGAATGGCAGTAGTAGTAGGTCAGATGAAATGTGTTCTTTAATTGAATTACGTTTTTCAATTTGCAAAAGAACCGGAACTTGTCTTTCCTCTATTTATTAAGTATTGGAACAATACTTTATGTAAATGACCGTTCCGTCCGTCCGTCTGTCCGTCTGTCCGTCTGTCCGTCCGTCTGTCCGTCTGTCCGTCCGTTAGCGCCATAACTCCGGATGGACACAAAATG